>PVLA01012398.1:0-44767 GCA_004027455.1 Hydrochoerus hydrochaeris | reverse complement strand
TCATTTGTGCATAACCACAAGACAATGGAAACTGTGAAAGAACCAGAGAAGTTGTGCCTGTCACACAGTGTACTTATGAAGTCCTAGCTACCCCTTTCTCTCCATCCTCCATCCTGTGGAAGTGGGCAGCATTGCTGGAGCTGCAATAAGGACAAAATGCTGCCACGCCCACCATGGTGAGCTCCTACAAAAGTAGCTTATTCCAATAGAAAGAGCAAAGCACAGTTGGAAAACTGAATTTGGTCATGTTCCCATCCTGAGCTTGGACCCAATGTCTGTTTGCATAGAAATCATTTCATCCTCCCAGGTGAATGAAGAATACTGCAAAATATTTCTTTTTCACATCCACATGATTATCCCCAGGTTGCCATGATGAAAATGAGTTTGGGTGAGTGTGAGAAAGTTGTAAGAAAAATAGTTGGGATACAGGGGCAAGGGGATTCACATTCAGCTCAAGGAGATGCCAGGATTCAGGTTCCTTGCAGTGCATTGCCAGGATCAGCTCTCATTGTTCTCTAACTGACTCTCTGGCATAAAATAAAAGGAACCTATGTTCTTGCCTATATGAGGTGGCACTGAAGTACTCCCAAATATTTAGCACCTAGGCAGAAATGCTCACTTCTTAGGTTAAAAAACTAACTAGCCAAAATCATGGTTGAGACCTGATTACCCTGTATCACTGCAATGAGTGCTGGTCAGGGCAGGCTCCTGCCACAGCCTTGGTATCAGGTGCTTTCTCTGCTACCCTGAGAAGTAACCACTGGTCTTCCCAATGACCCTGGTGAGAATTTTCAATACACTTCACCACTGCAGCACGTGTCCATTTCTATTTAGTCACCTGCTTGGTATTCTGTTCATGGGCTTGACACAGCTTCCTGTGAGCCTCTTGGTTACATTCTGATTCAAAGATAATTTTGGAAAATGCTACTTCATGACATTGCTCCTTTCAATAAATATGATCCTGTTGGACAGAGAAGTATTTTGGGGGTGGGCCCCATGTCTAAAACCCATGAAATAAACCCCAAATATAGTAAAATTGAAATAAACCCCAAATATAGTAAAATATTACAGTTCATGGTAAAATAATAAACACAATAAGAATGTGTGTGTCTTTGTAATTGTTTTAACTTTTATTAGTAATTTCAACATAAAAAGGCAAAAGGATTTTCAAAACATACAACAAAATCATGAGTGTCATACAACTGTAAAATGAACACATGGCAAGGATTTTATTTAGTTGGCTAATTAGTAACAGGAGAGTGAATATTGTGATGTGTGCAAATGAGAATACTTTGTACCACATTTATGTTGTTCAGTTGGGCATTTGTAATGAATTTAAAAATAAATTCACATTTTTTATATGCAATGCTCTGGAAAATCAATATAAAATCCACCCGACATTTGTATTTCTGTGAGCAGTGGTTATTTACAGTATTATCTCTTTTCTACAATTTAACAAATTTGTTTAAAAGCTTCAGGACAGTGAAAAGCACAGGCTTTGTAGACTCCAAGATTTCTGTAATTGTACTATGCACCCAAATACACATAAACTGAAGAAACATAGATCTGCCAGTGATCTACAAATATGGAGAATGTTTACATTTGCAAAATAAGTATGCATGTAAAGACCCATGACCTTTAATCCCTCTCAAAGCACAGCCCTCCACCCCAGCTTCTAACATACTTAACCAGTTGTCCCAGACACTTTTAAATTGGTTCTGGAATTTTTCTTTTGTGAAAGTCTCAGTGTACTTTGTGGCTGCCTCAATACACTGAATTGATGCTAAATATTTCCTTTCCATTCTCATTTTGATTTTGGTGTAGAGCCAAAAGACTCATAGTGCCAGACACAATGTATAAGGTGGAAGAGAATACACTGTAATGGTTTTATAACACTGATTTTTCTTTGAGTGACACTGAAGCAGCAGATCTCACTGTATTTTTTTTTTATCAAAACTTATAGTCATGAAAGAAGACTTCCAGAACAACTTCAGAAATGTTGTAAGAATTATAGGATAAGTGTGTTTGAATGTGAAGTATGTTTAAGGAGAATAACAGCAAAGTGTCAGCTATTGTGATAAGGTTTTAAAATTTAAACATTCACTGTATATTTTTTCCACCTCTTATAGTGATCTTTATGTTATACCCCAGTCCTCCACAAGAAATACGTTTAAGAAGTATTTTCACAAAACTGGGAGCCCTCTCACTGTGCTATGTCACCAGGCACATATATAACTTCTATATATAACTTTTCTGAGATATGGTCTTGCTAAGTCACTAAATTGCCCAGGTTGAGATTGAACTTGCCATCCTCCTACAGCCTTCCAGATCACTGGTTAGAGGCATGTACCACCATGGTTGGGTCAAGAAAAGACTTTTAGTATTTATTGTGTAGCCTTTCCTGATAAATAGTAAATATTTCACCACATATACCTCAAAATATGTTTTAATAACTGTTGAATGAAATACATATATGAGAAGGAAAAACCCTTTATCATTTATATCTATTTGTTTGCCAAGGAAACATAAATTTTCTGCATCTTTGGAGCCTTGAAAAGAAGGACTAAAGAAATGAAATGAAAATTTAAAGATTATGATTTTGATTATTTCTTAAGTAAACTTCTTAGAGTTGAAAGAAACTAATGAGGGCATACAAAACTCCCTGGGGGTAGTAACAGCAGGCAATGTTGCCATCTGGCCTGAGACTCAGTGCAGAGGAGGTGATTGTGAGAACAGGAAATGACTACAAGTCTTGCTAGGATGGACACTAAAAAGCAACTGTCTTTAGTTAAAGGCACCCCTTCATCCAAACTGTAGGAGAGAGCCAGCCAAATAAATGCCTAACATCTTCTGTCTTCCCACCTCCCCTACATTCAGCTGCTGTTGCACATGGGCTAGTGGGGGGCATTGAAATTCACTGTGGGGATGGCTATCAGGGTGACAGGCATGAAAGGCCATCTGAAGGACAAGGGAATGGATCATGGAAAGTGTGTTTTATGGTTAGTTAGAACAAAAAGACAAGAGAGTCTCCCAACATAGGCACTTATATGATTAATATTTACAGAATACTTTATGAAGCAGATAATTGAACCAAATTCTTTTTTTTTAATTAGCAGGTGTTTTCAGTTCATGTTTCCATTTATTGTAGGAGATTTTATGGGTATGCAATGCCTCTTGATTCCTTTTTCTTCTTCTTCTTCTTCTTCTTCTTCTTCTTCTTCTTCTTCTTTTCTTCTTCTTCTTCTTCTTCTTCTTCTTCTTCTTCTTCTTCTTCTTCTTCTTCTTCTTCTTCTTCTTTCCTTCCTCTTCTTCTTCCTCCTCTTCCTCTTCCTCCTCTTCTTCTTCTTATTTTTTCTTTTCTTTATCTCCCCTCTCACAGAGTAGTTTCTTTGCAGCTTACTTAAGAATTTTTAAATAGAAGACAGAGTGGGTTAGACTTTACACATCCACAGAGTGTGCAAGTGAAGCTTGTCAACAGTGGTGTAAAGGTTTTTGTGGCCTTGTTAGAATTTGAAATAGATAGTTGCAAAGTGTTGATCTAATCTCCTTTTATAAAATAGAAAACAAAGTATGTTTCTTCTCTTCTGGAATAGTGTGAATGAAAATATCTCATGTTACTAAATTTTTTGTCTTACCTGATATCAGATAATGTGCTGATTCATCACATTTTCTATGAAGGATTTTATTTTACAGGTTAATCAACCACCTCTTAATTCAGCACTAGCACTGAGATGGAAGAAAGCAAGAGGAATGTGACAGAATGAATTCTAATGGGGCTAACACAGAATTCTGAGATGCAAAAAATTCTGTTTTTCATGTTACTTATCACCTGCATTGTCACTGTCACAGGTAACCTTCTCATTGTCATTACTATAATCTGCAGCCACACTTTGGACTTTTCAATGTATTTTTTCCTGGCATTCTTGCCTCTGATAGATGCATGTTATTCCTCTTCTCTAACTCCTAAATTGTTAGCTGATTTGCTTTCTGACACCAAAAGTATCTCATTCAATTTCTGCATGGCACAACTTTTTCTCGAACATTTCTTAGGAGGTTTGGAGGTTGTCCTCCTTGTGGTCATGGCCTATGACCATTATGTGGCCATCTCTATACCCCTGCATTATGTGATGGTGATGAACTACAACATGTGTTGTATCCTGATGGGGGTGTGTTGGACAGTGGGTTTTCTCCACGACTTTGGGCAGATTCTAGTCACTTTCTGGCTCCCATTCTGTGGCTCCAACAGGATAGATCACTTTGTGTGTGACATCTTCCCCCTGATACAGCTTGCCTGTACTGACACTTTTCTCCTTGGACTCTTGGTTGCCGCCAATGGTGGGGTGATGTCTGTCATAATGTTTGTCATATTGCTGCTATCCTACCTGGTCATCCTGTGCTCTCTGAGGACTCACAGCTCTGCTGGGTGGAAAAAGGCCCTCTCTCACATCACAGTGGTCATCTTGTTCTTTGGGCCCTGTATATTTTTGTATGTGCAGCCAGCAGCCAGCTTTCCCATGGATAAAGTAGTGGCAGTGTTTTATATTCTGCTCACTCCCATGTTAAGCCCTATCATCTACACAGCAAGGAATGCAGAGGTAAAAAATGCCATTAGAATGTTATTAAACAGGAGCACAATTTCAGATAGAAAACAATCTCATGACAATGTTATTTGTTTCATGATCTTTACAATTTTATATTTCACCACAATTGTCCTCTTTATTTATGGAACTTATGTTCCCAGATCTTTCAATAGATACATGTTACTGAGACTGTGGATGTGACTAAACCATATGTATATAATATGTTTTTTTCTATGTGCATAGGTATCATGAGGTTCATTTTATGTTTCTAAGTGGTTAACAATAACAAAACAAAAAATATAACAACACATTATAATTAAATAATTCACCTTATAGTCATTATAAGACAATATTACTAAATTGATCTCAAATATCGTGATACCATGATAGTTGACCTTATAATTTACACCATTTGGTTATTCTGGGCAAAGAATAATCCATGTCAAAAGCCCCACAGTGGATATGGTGTTAGAATTCTTCACACTACTAAAAATGTCATACAATTTATAATTTATAAATTGTTTCTGAAATTTTCCATTTAGCATTTCTGGTCCATGATTGAACATAGAACCATGGGGAAGTGATAATTACTGTGTTTTAAATCTTCTCTTAGATATCTTATTCAACTTTAAAACATTTGCCAAGGTAGCTATTATTATGGTTATTCCTGAGGTATAGATGAAGGAAAAATAAATTTCAAACTTGGAAAACATACAGCCCAATGTCAGAGTGAAATTAGTGCCAGATTTGCATTTCAGAGTCAAATCTGATACTCTTTCAATGAACATCATTGTGCTCTACCTTTTTTATTTTATGGAAAGACAATATTTATTTAAGAAAGTTTTTTCTTTTGTAGAAAGTTGAAAAATTTTCTTTTTAGGTTGCAGATTTGTGCAGCATGCTTGCTTTTACAAGCAGTGGGTAGTCAGAAGTCTGTGCTGCCTCCTGGCATCCAAGCATGGGGTGTAAGTTAGAAGAAAGACAAAACAACTATCTCAGCACACACTCAATATCTCTCATTTTAAAATTATACTGAGCTTTTTGTTCTGTTGAGTAAAAGTAGTCATGATTTGAGAACTTAATTTAAACCTATGTGAAATTTTAATTTCTCCATGAAACCACACCCCCAACACTGAAATCTGCTGTTCTAATTGTATAGAATAAAATGATTCAGAAGAATTAAATGACTAGTTCAAAGAACATGTACATAAACTTTGAACAAAAATACTATTCTTATTACACATCTTTTGATGTTTTTATTAAGTAAAATTGTTTGGACCTAGTATTTGATTATGATTTATTTTAAAAAATAGTTTCAACTATATGTCATAAGATATGTCAATTTGTTAGATTAAAAACTTTAATGACAATTACAATTTTAAGAAATACATGTAAAATATTTTGCCTAAGGAAAAATATAACAATAAAACAAAAATAATATTCATCACAATAAATATTGGTTTCACTAGTATTCTTAGTTTTTGAATCTATGACATACTTTGAAAACTTTTTTAGACAAACATATAAAATCACACACTCAACCTTTCTAGTTTGTGAATACCTGTTTCTTCTTGGAACGTTACCAGAAAGAAATCCATTACCATATGCAGTGCCAACTGTGAATCACCTGGAATTTGAGCCAGTATAGATATTTCCTTAAAATTTGAAATAAAGGGAAAGAAAGGGAAAAGAGAAAGAAAAAGAAAAAAAACACTAAATTCCATAGTGTAGCAGGGCACAAAGTCAGTTCCTCAATAATCACTAGGATTCCTGCACACTAATAACAAACTCACCAAGAGAAATTAGGGAAACAACACTTTCCACAATAGCAACAAGAAAAAATTAAATATTTAGGAATTAACCTAGCCAAGGATATAAAAGACTTCTATAACAAAACCTAAAGCATTCTGAAAAAGAGATCAAATGGATATCAGAAAATGGAAATATATCCTGTGTTCCTGGATAAGCACAACCAGTAGTCAAAATGGACAAACTTCCAAACTGTTGTGCAGATTTAACACAATATCAGTCAAAATATCAATATCATTCCCCCATAGAGCCATAGAGCTAGAGAAAAAAAGTCTTAAAGTTCATATACAACCAGAAGTGCTGAAGCAATTCTGAGCAACAAAGGCAAAGCAGGGGCATCAGGATACCTGACTTTGAGATATACTACAAAGCCAAAGTGATTAAAACAGGATGGTGCTGGCTAAAGGAGATTTGTGAATCAATGGTACAGATACAGGATGCCAAAACAATTCCAGGCACACTCAACTATATTATGTTTGACAGAGAGGCCAAATCCTTTTGTTGGAGGTACTGGGGAAACTGGATATTTATATGTTAAGGACTAAACCTATATCCATATCTCTTGTCATGCAATAAACTAAACTAAAAATGGATCAGTTACCTGAGTATTATAACAGAAAAAATATATTGGAAGTCAAAATAGGTAAAACACTGGGAGACATAGGTAGAGACAAAAACTTTCTGTACAGACTTTGAACAAAAATAATTCCAAAATTAACAAATGAGATCACAACATAGTAGAGCTTCTGCACAGCAAGGGAAACCACCAACTGAGGGAAATTACAGATTGTTAAAAAAAATTTTAGCAACTACTTCTCTGAAAAAAAGACAACTATACAGAATATATAAAGAATTCAAAAATATTAGACCCCCCAGTTTAAGGACACATTTCAAAAGTGAGTATCTGAAATTAATAGACACTTCTGATAAAGAAGGACAAACAACCAATAAATACATGAAAAAAGAAATGTTCAACATCATTGGCCATTCAAGAAATGTAAGGTAAAACAACAATGAGATTCCATCTCATTCCAGAAAGTATGGCTATTATCAACAAAAAATGCTGGTGTAGCTACTGGGAACAAAGTCCCCTTCTTCATTGTTGGTGGGAGTGTAAACTAGTACAACTACTGTGAAAATCAGTACAGAAATTCCTCAAAAACTAAACATGGAAATTCCATTAGACCTACCTATTCCCTTTCTAAGAATGTTCCCCCAAAGAGTTACAGAACTCTTCCCATAGTAGTGTAAACATACCCATGATATGTAATAAAAATTCATCACATTCTAAATACTCATATTATGAACTATTTTACTCATGATGTCAAATAACAGAAGTCTGATTTACACAAATATTTATTATTAAATAACTTAGATATTTCACTGTTGCCCATGACACCAGTGCATCTTCTATGATACAGCTACTCCATGTTATTTCAATTTTAGTATAAATTTTTACAGTTGGTACTGTTTGTGGCGCCCTTTTCCATCCATGCCACATCCTAGTCCATCCACGCCTTGTGACAAGGTCCATGGGTGGAGGAGAGCGCTTCAAGGAATTGCTTCTCCAAGAAAAGGACACCACATGTGGGAATTGGGCGCAGGGATCTTGGAATGTTTTGTACTGATAATTGTAATTTGTTTATTTTCCATATAATTCTCAATATGAAATCTAAAATAGAAACTCCAGAGGAGTTACTAGACACCCTCTAGATAACCCCTTTGTGAAAGCTAATTGTGAAATTTTACCTTCTGTGAGTAGTATGAGAGAGTTTATACAAAAGCTTCAAATGAAAGAGCTCATGGAGAAAGATTTACAAAACTCCCATGAGACAACTGCCCTTGATTCAGGGAAGTTTCTCTATCAGAAATTACAAACTAAAGCCCCCAAGAAAAGAAAACCAGTACCAACTATTATGACAGATATAGGACCTGCTTATATAATAAACAGATGTATTTGGTATCTCCCTCGACCCAAGAAACCTTTACCTCAAGTGCCTGACCCCCCTCTGCCTTGCACAGGGATTTATGATGAGTATGGGCAAAGAATAGTTAATGTCAAAGGAAAATGGGCCAAATATAATCAATTAAATTTCATGGGAAGGTTAGCTAGGAATGGGCCCCCCTATTGTATTAGATCAACAGAGGATAAAAAACACTACATAACTATGTTAAAAAGAAAGACAGAAAATCTGGCCAACTAAGAAAAGAATAAAAGCTTTAAAGAACTTTATAAAAATAGTATAAATAGATATGAATGGGAATTAGATTGCCTAAAGAAAACTGGCAAAAGCTGTATAGAGTTTGCTCAAGCAAGAAACATCTAAGAAACAATAAAATCATTTTTTATACCTATCCACAAAAAGAATCAATATAAATAGAACAGGAAGTATTGGGGCTAGGGTATAGCATGTTTGCTTTTGCAAGCTAATTAATTATAAATTGCTAAGTAACAAGATTAAAGTTTAACAAAGGTGAAAAAATTAATTAACACATATTGTTTAAAATCATCGCTGTGTGGCTCTAAGCCTGGGACGCTTCGCTGCTTGGGGTTTAAGTTACTGCCAAAAGTTAGCAAATAAATACTCCCGCTTCTGCAAAATAAAATGGATTCAGATTCACTCACATACTAGTGTGCAGTGTCTTCTGTCTCTTACTCACCGACTCCCTGACCACCTTTGGGACCCCTGAGCCCTGCTGCAGCTGGACTCCGGCAACTGTTGTAAATGATATAAATGTTTATAATCCTGGAATTAGTAATAAATGTTTTCCAAAATTAACATTGTTGAACCACTTTCATACCAACATTAGAATAGCTATAGTCTAAATGTATGATTTCAAAAAGAATATCCTCATGAATAACTCAACTGTCTGCTTCTTTGTGTGTATGGTGATGTTATATGTAGATGGTAATGTGAATATTTCTTATGTTCCTTTTCATCTCTCCTGTGGAGAGAATTTTCATAATGAATCTGTACTTCATGGCCATGGTTAGGCTGCTTGAGATATACTGACTTGTACCATGACACGGAGCCATTAGAAAATGATATGTGATTGTTAGTTTTTGATACTAGAAAGTCAAAAATATTTTCCTTTCTATTTAACTTTTTATTTAGAGTAATTTTAGATTAGACAAATAATTGACCAAATGTGACAGAAAGTTCTTATAAACTAACCACTTATTTTTCCAATATATGCTTTATTAGGAGTATGGTTGTAAAGTCCATACTATGAAAATTGATGCAGTTTCCTTAGATAAAAAATATTTTATCAGTATGTTGCTAATTTTCATACTATTGTATTTAGTGTCTTGTGGGATTCAATCAGATATAACACAGTACATACAGAACAATTAATTTTTTTAAATCCTGAATTTTATCATCATAAACCATGAACACATTATCTTCTCCACTGCAAACATTTAATGCTAATTTCAGAATTTATTTTTTTCTGAAAAAAGAAGAGATGGTTTGTTTTCATCAGAACATTTCAATGGTATGATGATACTGCCCTTTTAATCCCACAGTAAAAGAAAGAGAAGAGGTAAAATTTACTTCCATATTAGACTAATAGGAACTTAAATTTCAACTTTGCTTAAATGTCTTTGTACAGTGAGACCATATTAAATCAATCCAGCTGTGGCTGACAGTCTTGATGATACATTCAGGGAATACTGAGGATATTTAGAAATATTTTTTACTAAAAATATATCATTTCTGCTTTGTAACTGACTGGAGAAAATTTACTTTTGGAAATAAGGAGAATGTGAGAAAGCATTTCTCAGCCCCTTCATGATGAAGGAGGAAATAGAAGTAACAATAATATGATTTCTCCTCTCTTTTGATTGACCTAAGTGTTTTTCTCACATCGTAATCCTCTGTACTTCTTACTGCATGAATATATTTATGCTTAGGACCTCATCCCTTTGCAAGAATGCTATCAACAGCCTTTCTTCTTAGACACACTTAAGGGATAGTAACTTGAGGCTTATAAAATTTTAAGAAACTTGTTTAAAAACCATTTTACTTTGATTCATCTATGTTTTGAATAAATGCATATATATATGTAGTTATTTGGAAAAATTCATGTATGAATTTATACATTGTTTCACTGATACTTTCCACTTGCATGTACAGGGATGATACAGTCATGCTCTGAAACCATCTACTTCTAAGAAATAGTGTTCAAAATTATAAATTTTGCTTATATCTTATGGAAAACTGTATTGTGTGTAGGGAGAGTGACTCCATAAGTGAGTGAATAATTCCTGTAATGCTCAAGTGTACTTTGCCATGAGTAGCTTTTCTAGATTTCAGCCTTGAAGTAATTCTAGGAGATGAGTAGATAAGCTGTGTATGTGCATCTCTGCTTTATGAACCAGGCATACACAGTTGAAAGATGTAACTTGAGGACTCCTAGTTGATCTGAGTGGGTAACACCATACAAATCACAGTCACATGTATAAAAAATTCTCAATGGTCTGTTTGGTATCCAACACATTCCATCTCTGCTTTACCTCTGTGGTTGTTACTGAATTGTTTCCTTTTTCCTTTGTGCTGTCCTTAATCAAGTTGCCTCAATCAAACACTAGGAAAAGAATCAGAGGCTTTAATTTTTACAGGCACATGGAAACTATAGCAGGACCTACTCTTCCCTGAAGTCCTTGCTGAAAAGGAAAATTTTAGTAATTTTTCTGTTAATAAAGTTGAAAGGACATGAGGTTCTTATTAGTGGTTTCATGTTCCAGAACAAACATCTCTTATTTATGTGAGCTTTGGGTCTTCCTTCAACTTTCTTTATACATTTTTCATTACCTTATTTCTAAAAGTATAAATCAAAAGGTTGAGCAATGGAGTTAGTATGATGTAAAATGTTGTCACCATTTTGCCAAAGGAATGATCAGATGAAGGTGATGTGTGTATTAAAAGGTTTCAAACAACAAATCCACAACAGCAATGTGAGATCCACAGGTGGATAGAACTTTTTACCACCTTTCAGAACTGTGTTTCCTCAGAACAAGATGACAACATAAGAACAAGCAACAGGGAGAATATGACAATGCAGAATGGCCCACTGTTGACAACCACCAAAAGGCCAAAGATGTGAGTGTCAGTGAAGGCAAGCTTCAGTAATCGATGCAAGTCACACATGAAATGCTTAGTGACACTGGGGCCACAGAAAGAGAGCTGGAAAGTGAAGAGAATTTGGATGATGGAATGCAGGAAGCCCCCTGTTCAAGCTATCCCCACTAGAATACAACAGAGCTTCCTGTTCATGATGGGAGAATAGTGCAAGGGCTTGCAAATGCCACATAATGGTCATAGGGCATGTTTGTGAGGACAGTCACTTCTACCCTACCAAAGAAGTGGACAATAAAGCTAGAAGGTGCTGCTGCTAAGTGTCCTTTCCAACACAGATTCACATCTCATCAATTATACATTAAAATTCAAAAGCATATTATCCTTTTAATTCCCAAAATTTCTTTAGGGATTCTGGTCACACAGTTGGGAACATGGTCACTTTCAAGCCAAACAGCAGAAATGTGTGGTAATTTTTATAAAGAGAGCAAAGTGCTAGCATTCCACAATTTAGCAAGCAAATAAAATTCTACACACACACACATACACACAAGTTCTACTCATGAAAAACATAAAAAATACTGCTTTCAGGTATATTTTGAAAACATTAAGATTTATTAATAGCATAAAAGAATATTGTTCCATATGCACTAGTACTTATTAGGGGACAAAATAAATAAATTTTTGATATGATAGTAAAATCAAAATAATTTTCTCAAGCCTGTGATATTTATTTCAAAATTTTAAATCTAAACAATTAATTTTCCAAGATGTTTCAATACATTTCAAAATAGTTTTAGAATTTGGAAAAGAAGGAATTTAGAAAATCAATATCCTCCATTTTAAGCAATGATTTAATTTTCTAGGAAAATTTTTTGATATCTATAAATCATTTTCATCATTTTCTTCAAGATACTTAACTATTAAAAGTACATCATAAGTACCCAAATTTTGACCCCAGTCATCTTTTATCTCTTCCTGTCAAACCACAGAAGATTGTATCATGGATGGCACCAAATCTAGTAGCCTAATAACCTCACTGAATTCAAACATTGTTGACCAAAAATATGAAGCAAATTTAATAAGATCAACAAGAATAAAAAGGGACAAAAGTAAATTAGGAGTGTGGTGAAGAGCAACAATGGAAAGGGAAGGAAATTAGAAAGGGGATGGATTGTAGTTTTCTTACACTTATTCTGCTCAATTAAAGAAGAGATCTATTCAGATTTCTTCTCTGGAATTCTGATAATAGAACCTGACATTCAGGAGGCAGCAAAGGTGCGGCTTGTGAAGCAAGAGTGAAAATCTGACATCTTGATACCTTGTGAAAGAATGTGTGTAGAACAAGCAGAGATAGACACTAAAGAGAAGGTAAAATTAATAAGAAAATGATGAATCATATCCAAGATTTGAGGTTATTATGAATGATAGAAATCAACCTTCCTGGAATCTTGAGTCACTAATGACTTCAAGTTTTCCTTATATCTAAAAGGGCTCATTTTCAGTCAGATTTTTTTAAAGAAAAAGTTCCCTGTTTTTAATAACTACTGTACCTTAGACTAAATTCTAATGTTTGATTTGTTATCTCTAAAATACTTGTTATCTATGATATGGAAGAAATGAAACCATTAAAAATTATTCATTTTTGATAATAAATAGGAAATAGAACTTTATAAACCAGAATATCTGTACAGAACTTCAAAAATATTACATAGAAATAAAATGTATAGTCAAATGGGAACTTCCAGGATTATGTAGGTAATGCTGGATAGAAAATTCACTATTAATAGGTGAACACTGAGCTTTGTATAAGAAAGTGAATGTGACCAAGTATAGAGCCTTAATTTGGCAAGTCAGAGCTTAATTATTATGGAAAGCAAGGGGTCACTGCATTCAAAAAACATTTCTTTAATTATCACATGCTTTTGTTTAGTCTGTTAGTATTTTCAAAATCCCTGTGACCTAGTGACCAAATTTTTTTCACTAGAAAACATAGTATGTTATAAGCCTCCTATGAAAAACAAGAAAAACTAACTGGGATTCAAGATAAACTAATAATTTTCTCAAAATTAGGGGGTTATAAGGCAAGTTTCACTAAAATTCATATGACAACAGCCACAATAAATAAGATTAAAGTAATTTTTAGAAAACTAAAGTTTTCTCTCTACATTAGATCATTGCTCTGGAAGTGTCTAAGCATGAGGCTGGTTTTCAAAGTGTAACTCAGGAGCAAAAAGTTGCCCAATATATATCTACAAAAAGAAAGCTTTCATGAAAATTTAAATTGAGTGCTTTGTACTGAGTCAGGAAGAAAACAATGTTAAGAGATGATAACAAATGTTTCCAGTCCTAAGGATTATAGTTGTTCCCCTCCTGAGTATTTTCCCAGAAATACTGAAAATGTCATGTCACAGAGATATTTGTGCACCCATGGTCATATCAGCACAATTTGTTATAGGTAACTCTTGGAAATAACCAAGATGGCCATCAAATTCAGAGTGGATTAAAAAGATGTGGTATTTTTATACAATGGAATATTACCCAGCTATAAAATGTATGAACATGAAGCCTTCATTGTTAAATGGAGACAACTTGAGACTATCCTCAGTGAAATAAGAATCATATTTATAAATATATTGTGTCTCTAGTGTAAAAAGTAATATGAATTGTAGGAGTAATAAAACCCATATGTGTTATTATTGCAAAAAAGAGAAGAAAAGAAAGTTCTCTAAAGGATATAATTTCATGTGTGTTTAAATGTGTGGGATTGATAATCATAGGTTTTTGTTGGATGGTTGAACAGAACTCTTTGCAGTCTCGCTGTTTGAATGTCCATTTTGTATGCTTTACTTTTGTAACTTTAACAACTATTTCTAAGAGGATAATATGTAATTTATCAACTAGTGATTTCTTACTTTTTTTTAAATTATGTATTATTTCTACCCTTTTTCGTTTTTTTTCCTCTTTAAATAAAATTTTAGAAAACCACACTCAGCTACCTTGTTTTCAACAAAGGGGTCAAGCATGTTCACTGGATGAAAGATAACCTCTTTAATAAATGGTACTGAAAAAATTGGCTTTTCTCATGCCTAAGACTAAAATTGGACACATGTCCATTACCATGGACTAAAATAAAGTCAAAATAGTAAAAGAACTAAATATTAAAACAAACACTAAAGCTACTGGAAGAGAAGTTAGGTAGAAATCTTGGAGAAATAAACATAGGCAAATAGTTAATGAACAAAACACATACTGCAGGAAGTACTTTAAAGCATCAACAATTGGGATCTCATCTTAATACAAAGTTTTTTTCTCAACAAAAGAAATTACCATCAGAGAATTCAAAATGGTCAACCAGTGAGCAACAAAATACAAAGCCTCCTGGAAGAAACAACTCATATGCCAGAATAAAACACCCTGGAGAGACCCAGACAGAGGGAGATGGATCCTCTTGATACAGGAAGAAATAAAAACATAAAAAAGCTCGTCAAATACATTGGGACTACAACTGGAACAGCTAAAAATTATGGGACACAGCATTTTCATGGTGACCTGACAATTTTGCGCTGGCCTGAATTTGCACCAGCTTGAATCATCGCCAGCCAGCAGAGCTGCCCAAACTCGTTCCCACCGCCATCCACAGGATGCACATCAGTGCTGAATTTGGGGGTTGGTGAGCCCAATGGAGAGCAGAGTCAGAGAAGGGACCTTCATTAATCCACAGTCAGTGCTGGGAATGAGACCCCCCACACAGGAAGGGCACGAACCAAATGGGTGACATGTTGGAATCAGGCAGGAGAGCCCTGAACTGGGAGTGACAGTGACTTCAGTTGGTTGCTCCCTCCCCAGAGCAGATTCATGGGTTTTGCTTGGACTGGGCCATGCCCCTGGCCAGAACCCAATGAGCCATCCCAAATCAATTCCCTGCATCTAGCACACACTAACCAGGTGAAGGTGCCTGAAGTTTGGCTGGCTGGGTGGGGAGAGGCAAGCATATGCAGCTGCTGTTTATACCTCAGTTACAAGAGCAGTCAAGAGAGGGCAGAGGTTCCTCCCCAGAGTGCTTTGGAGGAAACGTGGCCAACAGGGAAGAGGGCTAGGAACTGCAGCGTAACCTGTATGGAGGAAGGCAGGGCCATGACAGGAGAGAGGCAGGAGGAGGCCCCCATCCCAGAACCCAGAGAACCCTGATCCAGGAGAGGGAAAATCAAGGGAGACTGAGGCCGGCAAACACACAACAGCAGACATGGCTTCAATGGATAGTAAGAGATATCTTCAGGACCTTGTAGACCAGCTCAAAACTGAAATATTAAATCAGGTAAAGCAAGATATGAGTAGAGTAATAAAATAAATGCTCTCAGGAAGCATCCCTCAGAAAGATACAGATGAAAGAAGGGAAGAACAAAAAAAAGGAGAGAAACATTCAATAAAAAATATAAAGAAAATACAGAATACATGAAGCAGATTCAAAGAGACTACCAGGAAATTAAAAACTCCATTGAAAGCTGACAAAATGCCTTAAAAGAAACTAAGGATAGACTATCAAAATTTGAAGACAAGTTTGCAATGTGTGATCATGAAAGGAAAGATCTCTTTAAAATGACAAGGAAACAGGCAGTAACAATACAAAGGTGAGAAGATGACAAGAGAATCTACAATTTAAGAATAAGAAATGTGAATGAAGAAGCAGGAATACATACAGGTGAATTACAAAGGCTATTCATGAACATAATTAAGGAAAACTTCCCAAGCATGGGAAAAGAAAATGACATTTGGATATGAGAGGCATACTGTACTCCAGCCACCTACAATCAAAACAGAGCTACACCCAGACATATAATAATTAAGATACAAGAATTTCAATATAAAAACAGAGTATTAAAAGCCATCAGAGAAAAGAAATATTACCTATAAAGGTAAGCCCATCAGAATCAGGGCTGACTTCTTGACACAGACCATCAGATCAAAAAGAGCTTGGAGTGAAGTATTCCAAGCCCTGAAAGAAATTAACCTCCAGCCCAAATTGATGTATCCTGCAAATCTGTCACTAGAAATTAATGGAAAAACAAGATGCTTCCATGACAAAGAGGAACTGGGGGAGTTTGTCACCACCAATCCAACCCTACAGAGAATTCTGAAGGACATTTGAGAGAGAGAGAGAAAAAATAGCAGGATTTTAGGAACAGTGACAGAAAGGCCTCAATGAGTGGGACAGGCAGTAGAATGAAGGAGAAAAGTAGACAAACAAGCAGAATAATAGCATAGCAGAAATGAGGCAGAGAAGGATGGCTAAAATCTCTAACATAGATGGCCTTGATACACTATATTGTTAATAGTGCACCATGATTTAAAACCCACATTACTCACACTACTCTTCTTAGATGTATTATATTCTGTTCCAGTCATTCTATCTGTACTAGATTTGAGGACACAGACAGTAATCCCAAAAATCACAGGATAAAGTGTGGTAATCATGCTTAATTTCCTATTCACTTAATCTAAATCTCTATAAAGTCTACACTGTTTTACCATGACTGATTGTAATCGAATCTGTTCTGTTAGATTGCTGTTTTGTATTGATAGATTTTATTCAAAGCTGTTATGATTGATAGTATCAAGTCTCAGAGTATAGACAATTGCACTGAAGATGACAAGATTCACTAGAATATCTCCTCTGGTTTGATTATTGCCTGCCTTTGAAGTTTGATACTGTCTACAATGTTTTATTTTTACTAATATTGTTATGTACTGCTATATTCAATTATACTGCTATATTCAATTATGCCTGATGATATAGACAATTCTATTGAAGATAATAAGAGACAATACAGTAATCATTGTAGATCACCTTGTGCTGTGGTTTTATACGACTTTTTGGTTTCATGTTTTTATAGGAATTTGTTTTGTTTTGTCTTGCTATGTTTTGTTTTTCCCTCTAATACAGAAAAGATAGAAATACATGTAGAGATTCATGCATGCATAGCTGTTTACACTTTCACTGTTTGAACACCTACTTTGAATGCTTTAATTTTGTAACTTGAACAACTATTTCTAAGAGTACAACATGTAATTTACAAACTAGTGATTTCTTATTATCTTTTTTTAAATTCTGTATTATCTCTACCCTTTACATGTTTTTGTTTCTCTTTAAATAAAAATTTTTTAAAAGTAAAAGGAGGAACAGAAAGTGCTCTATAGTATATAAATGCATTTATGTTTAAGTGTGTAGGATTGATAACTATGTTGTTAAGTCATTATTGGATCATTGAACTTCTTTGCGGCCTCACTGTTTGAATGTCCACTTTATATGCTTTAATTTTGTAACTTGAACAACTATGTCTAAGAAGACAGTATGTAATTTATCAACTAGTGATTTCTTACTGTTTATTTTTTTCTGAAATTCTATATTGTTTCTACCTCTTTTTCTGTTTTGCTTATTTCCTCTTTAAATAAAATTTAAAAAACAATACTAGTAGGGCCAGGGATACAGCTCAGCAGCACAAGGGCCTGCCTGGCATGCATGAAGTTGTGAGTTTGATCCCTAGTACCAAAAAAAGCAAAAACAATAACAAAAGCAACCCTAGTGATTTTAAAAGCAAGTATAGAAGAAATTGAGAATACAAATTGGAAGCTCCTACACTACTACCTTGTCCTTTGTGCTGCCAAACTGCCCTGTAACTGATTAACAGCCAAAGAAACTTTTCTAGAAACATTTGGTGTTTTTATATCACCCTGAAATAATGTGTTCTTATAAATTTTAGATAACTATTTCATATGGTATTAATCCATGTAGCCAAGTAATAAGAAAAGCAATTTTCTTATTCTCTCTGATAATTGGAGAGAGGTACTTTTCAGCCTTATTTTGACTAAAGCTATCCTCAGTAATTCAGTTTAAAAATCAGGATTCCAAAAATTCCTCTCCAGTTCCTGATAAAAACTGGCACCAATGTTTTCTGCATGAATCAGGTGAAAGAAGACATGTGTTTTTTTATAAAATAAAAGGTATTCTAAAGCCAAAAAAAAAGAAATCACCATCAGAGTGAAAAGAAACACATTAAATGGGAAAAACTTGTAAACAAATGTCCCTTAGAAAAATGAATTATCAATACAGCATGTAATATGCAATAGACTATTATTAATTTCCTACTGTTTTTTCAAAATTCTGTATAATTTCTATATCTTTTTTCAGTTTTGCTTTTTAAAATTAAAAAAAATTGAAAAAAATAAGTCCACCAGATTTAAAGACACAATCCAGAAATGGTCATCTGAGATGAACACATATGTCTCGGAAGAAGAAATACAAATGGAGAATAAATACAAGGAGAAATGTTCAATATCACTGGTCAGTCCAGCAATAGAAATTTAAACTATACTGAGATTCCATCTCACTCCTAAAAGAAAGGCTATCATGAAGAAATATCATCAAGAAATATCATCAACCAATATCAAATGTTGGCTGGTTGTGGTAAAAAAGGATCACATATCCACTTTTCATGGGAGGGTAGACTGGAACTATCACTGTGGAGATTCCTCAAAATCTAGGATGGGAGATCCCATTCAATCCAGTTATTCACCTTCTGAATATTTTCCTAGAAGAATTGAAAACATCATGCTACTGTGATATAAATGCACCCATGTTTGTAGTAGCACATTTTGCAGACAAATTGTGGCAAGATTCTAGGGGAAAAAAACCCTATATATTGTTGTTCAGGATGTAAATCAGTAAAGTCAGTATGAAAATCATTATCAAGATTCCTCCAAAAATCTAAAAGTGAAAATTTCATTTAATCCATCTCTATCTCTTCTGGCTATCTTCCCAAAAGATTATAAAACATGCTACTATAAAGAACCCCACACACTCTTGTTTGTAGAAGCAGAAAACAGAATAGTCAAATGTGTATGTGAACTATAGGTCCATCAGCACGTGAATGGATAATGAACATGTTCTGTGTCTGAACAATTCTGTACACTGCAGCTATGAAGAAATATATATTTCAGTCATTTTTAGAAAATTGGAAGAATGCTGAGACCATAATATTAAGAGATTAATCACACACCTTAAATGTTATGTGACTTTTCCCATACAAAAAAGCCAAAATAGAGGTAATGTAAAGAGCAAATGAAAGATAGATTATAAGAATGGGGAAGCAGACTTTGTGGATATGGGAAAAGGGTCATGAGTAGAGAGTGATGGGAGGGAGCAAGATGTAGAATTGAAGAACATGTGATGTGTATGGGCATCAATTTCCAAAAGATGATAGTAACCGGTGTGTACCACAAACATGTACTAATAAAAACAAAAACTGAAAAAAGGACTGTGAAGACCATGGAGCTCAGATAACTCTTTCTATGCTTCTAGGTCATACTCCAGAGGTCAGAGTAAGAAGCACTGTTCCTTGAGGACTGTGCTGAAATATACACTCTCTGCTTCATATACATTAGATGCATCTATCCTTTTAATGAATACTTACACTAACTTTATTTAAATGCAGAGTTTAGCTTACTCTGCACAAAAGCAAACAGTCTTTCCAAAGTATTTCTTACTCTACTCAAGTCCAAATTAAAGAGTAATGGAAACAATTCTCCTTTGATCCTTGTATTATAGTTCAATCTAGTGCTTCCTGCTTTGTGCAAATTTTTGCCATTCTAAGGAGCAGAAGAAATCATAAAATTCAGTGCCATTATATGCTGTGTATATCTAGTTGTCTTAACTATTAGAAAATTATTATTGATACCTTTCTAAATATTACTAGACATATGACATAGTATGATAGAATGATAAGGTAGACAAGATGACAAGATCAAGAAGGTTAACTAGGGACAAATATGGAGGAAAAAGAAGTATTTTGAGGATTGCCACAAATGTGACATATTTGGTTTCACCTTCAAAATGTATTTTAATAAATTATTATTATATTAATGTTATACTGTTATATTTATTATATAACATATTTAGTCCCTTTAGTTTCATATTGGAACATGGTCTGAAAATAGATATTTATCTTTTTAATCTATATCTAGATGTTGATCAATTAAAAATTACATTCTCTATGCTAATAGTTAAGAAACTTGTGACTTAATAGTTCTATGCTATGATACACAATATTGTAGATTAACATGTCACCTGGAGACTGGAACAGCTGATCTCATCCAGAAGACTTGAAAAGATGATTATTTTCAACTGCATTTTCTTTGGTTATTAATCAGTCATAATATCTCCTAAATTTCTGGTACCCATAACTCTTTGTGAGGATATATGTTGCTCAGGTTCATTACATGGAAAGCACTGGGAATTTTTCTGCACTGTGCCATTTTAAGAAATTGTGACAGACTTTAGCACATGAACTAAACTCTTCTCTTACAATGAAAGAGTACTGGTTCCCATATTTAGTTCTATTGATTTCAAAAGATAGCTTTTAATCTTAATGCTTATAATTCAATAATTTTGCTTTATTAACTGTAAACTTTAAGAACATTAGGTTATTGTTTTTGTATACATTCCTCATAAGATATAACAAGAGCATAATTACAAAATATGTAGAAGAGTAATAAAAACTTTAGAGATAAATTTGTAATAATGACTGAGTTCAAAATGCAAAAATGCCAACTCTTATCTGACAGAAGATTCTAAATTATCATCATCTGCCCATACCATTTGGAAATCAATTTCCCCATTTGAAGACCCCTCAAAATTTTTCATTCCAGGGCTAATTTTCAACACTTAATGACACCAAATATTAGCACCATAAAAGGTACTATTCGCTAAAATTTCCTTTGTTGTATTAATAAGAAATACTTTCTGTGTTTATAAAGAATTTAACTACAGACTTGTCTAGCCTACTGGAAAAGCAGATGTCTTCATACCAATTAACTGGATAGAAACAGGGACACTGAGGTGATCAGTGCTTCAGGGCACAAATGTAGCAGATAGAATATATGGATGGCAGAGAGGGTGAAAGAGAAAAAAGTAAAGCAATTGAATATTTATAAAAGAAAATGTCATCAGGAAAAAAGAAATTGATTCTCTAAGAAATAACTCTGTTCTCATATTGTACTTAAAATTGTCACACCCTCTGCTGGAAATCAAGTATTCCTAGTTTCTGCACCACACAATTAATATATTTTTAAGTATAAACCAGTGTGGAGAGTGGGGCATCTGGAAACCAGATATTAATGAAATTCCAAGAATTCCCAGATTTATATATAACAGATCTGAAGATTAATATATAGCAAGCAAACACTTGATATATATTTCATAACTTGTTTCCAAAGTCATTTTATTTGTTTTACTAATTGCTGTTAGTAAAAAGATATTAAAGGGATGCATTTTATTGGGATAGTTTTACTTCAGCAAATATTTATTGAATAACTTTTATGCAGTACAATGAATGTATATTATTTAAGTTCTTGGCTGGTTTTAATTTACATTTCTATTTCATGAAGTGACTTCAGAAATATCATTTCTTAGAAGAGAAATTTAAATTCATAGAAGTTAAGTAGCTCACCCAAAATACATGTAATACTGAAATCTGTAATAAAGAACTGTCATATTTTGCATTTTTCCTCTTTCTACATATTTTCCTTACACTAGCCTAAATTAAAAACAAAGTGGTTTTGAAAGTGGTTATAGTGAAGATATTTCCAATTAATACATAAGACTATCTTTGGTTCAGAGGCTTAGAATTAATATTAAGGCAAAAATGGGGTGGTTGGAATTCAGTATAGCAACAGGTTGTAAAAGTGAAAATGTTCTGCAGACAGTTGAATAATTCAAAAAACACTTCTTTCAAATTAGTACTCCAAAATTTTCTTGGAACCATTATTTATAACTGATATTTAAATCATAAGTTGAGGGCCGGGGATTTAGCTCAGCAGCATAAGCGCCTGCCTGGCAAGTGCAAGGTAGTGAGTTCGATCCCCGGTACCAAACAAAACAAAAAAAGTGGTGGTGGTGTTGTCTAGCTTGGTGTGACCACTCTAGACTTAAGAAACTTCTGGTCCTAAATCATAAGTTGGGTGAGGTCATTCAAAGGAAACAGATTGGAAAAGTTAGCCCCCAGCAAATTATATGGATGCACTGTCACTTAAAAGATGCTCTACTCTGGAGTGATTCAAGTACCATGCACAAGGAATCATAATTAAATCCTGAAACTTTCACCACACAGAAATAACTGAAATAGAATCCTGGGAAAGAACCACATGAGTACTAACTAGTATCTGAATCACACGCATGGAAATTCTGAAGTCACCAATGACTAGCTGGAAAAACTGATGACTAAAAATCTGATAAAAATTCTTATTTAATTCCTCAAACTCTTAGCAACTTCTGTAAACTTTCAATGTTAATTGAGTCTTTTCATTATCAAATGAACCATAAGACATCTGCATAAAGTACAATTTATAGTATTCAATTAAAAATCATTTAGTAAGGAATGAAGAAAACAAATGAAACCAAATTGAAAAACAAGCAAAAAAGAAAAGGAAAAGAAGGAAAAACTACTAAAATAGTAAATGAGGTCAGAATCTCTTCTGATTCTATCCAAATGGCACTGCATGTACTAATAGTGAAGGTAATAGTTAAATTGAGATCCAATCTTGGGACACAACAAATACTCCTCTAATATTCCCCTTTATAGCTTCCACTTAAGTAGCACAATGAGAATCTCTAGGAGATACCAAATGAGATTTTGAAAATACTAGGTTGTCCCCATAATAGAGAGTGTTACTTTCCATGATGCATGGAATGCAGTACTCACAAGGAGGAAGGTAACAGTCTGGTACTTTTCTGCACAGTATCCAGACCCTTTGCTGATGTAGCCAGTTTTTCACAATGATGCTGAAGATGAGGTGTTAGAACTGTCTCTCAGAGCTCTGTCTGTTTACACCCAACACAAATCCAGTTTCTCTCTGAGTGACTGAACATAAGTCATGAAATCTATGTATACCTCCACAAAGAGTACTGTGTATTTCTGAAGCAATTTAATAACTTCCATGATATGAGAAAAATAATGATGTAAAGAATGTTATTCTTTGTTATTGTTTTAACTGAGTGCATGAACATACCTGTAACCCCTGAAGCCCTGAGTTTGTGCTTGTAATGTCAATCTATTGATGCCATACTTAAAATTTCTTAAACACTATAATAGACATCCTGAGAAATAACTTCTTTGAGACCACTCTTAAGTATTAGATTATATTAAAATATGTGGTCAAAAATATTATATTTCAGATATGATGATACATCTATTCTTTAGAAATGTGTTCAAATTTTTTCCCTTCTATTCCTACATGTTAATTAAAGACAGTTTGCTGAGGTTATTAGATGTAGTAGAAGAATACTTGGAAGACAAACAGGAAGACTCATGGGTTGGGTTTGCTCTTCTCATGACCATCCACTGTATTGGGACCTAACTCACTCAGGGAAAGCAGCATTGTCCCTCCCAAGGGCAATTCCCTGTAACATTATCACCATGCATGAGACCATTTCTCTTAAAGCTTTTCCACATCACACTGCCCCCATTCTGTAGACTGAGTTTCTAGCATGTGAACCTGTGGAGCACACTTAACCCACAGCCAAATAATTGCACTGGATTGATTTGAAATGAAGTCATTGGAAAGATGACAAATAAACCCTTCATCTACATGCACCTATGGTACCCATTGTGGTCCACATGATCATCACCAATCTCCTCTCTGTGGACACTTTCCCAGCAAGCTGTGCTCTAGCAGAAATTGCTGTAGAGTTTTCAGAAAAATTGAAAAATTAACAATTTTCAAGAATTCATTAGAGAAAGCTGCTTGCACACCACAGCCTGCAAGGAGATGCCTGCCCAGCTGAGGGATGTAGTGAGTGTAACCCAACATGCTGCATGCAGGACCAAAGTCTACGGAGCATGTCATGCAGAGACCCACTGTAATTCCCACTGCATGACTCTGTTTTTGCAGATCTCTAGCAGCTTAGATAATCACACTCTGAGACAGGAAACTGTGCTCTACAGAGCAGAAGCTAAAGGACCAACCTGTAACAAAAAATGACATCGTAACAAAAACAGCTTCCACAGTCTCAATCGGGAACATTGATCATTTGCAGTAAAAGATTCCCTAGTGCAGTGGAAGTTTCTTTTTTAATTGGGAGAAGAGCTGGAAGCAAGTAAAATCAAGATCCAGTTATACTCAAGAGGGTCCCTTGGCAGCTGCAGTCCCTTTGGCACCCATACTTCTTGCACAATTATGATGTCATGAAATTTGGAGAGGGTGAAAGTAGACCTTTTTTAAAACTCTTAAATGAAGCTCTGTTTACACATTTCAGAGAAAAATAAAAGTATAAAGACTCTTAAAGGACAAAGGGAAAAATTGAACTTACAGTTGACACTGTACTTTTAAACAGTAATTGGGCTGGACATGGCAGTGCAGGACTGGAGTCTCAACACTTGGGAGGCTGTGGAAACAGGGTCAAAAGTCCAAGCCCAGGTTGGGCAACTGAGTGACTTAGTGAGAATTTGTCCCCAAAAACCAAAAAATAAGGTTGAAGTAGAACTGAACACATAGCTCAGTCTAAGGCTGTGAGTTTAGTCCTCAGACTACACACACACACACACGCACACACACACAGACAAAGTGGTACTTGGTAATATCTGGGTATAAACACAGTGAACCATGGCTACTATAAATGTTCATATAACATCTCAGAACAAAATAATTTCCTAATCAGTTACAAAAATAGCCACACTCCCTGGTCTGGCTCATTATAATCATCACTGATTTCTGCGATGATTAGTTTGCGCCGATGCAAGATGCCCACTAGGTGATGATCAAAGCAAATATCACAGCAGGTCGGGTCAGCGCTTGAGCGAAATAAAGCTCAGTTTGATCACTGAGATTTTTTTAAGTTTGTCTTTGTCTTTGGAAAATGTTAATCTATGTTTTCATCAAGTTTTCTCCCTCCTGGATGTCACTAGGACCACACTCACCCATGTCACTTGAAATTCCTGGCTGGGGTCTCCTGTGAGCTCCTGAAGCTGTCAGAGAACCTCTCTGCTGGACCTCATATGGCTTGTTCCTGGCTTGAGGTACTGCAGTACTCCAGGCTCAGAGCAACAGATCCAAGAAACCATGGACTGAATCCTCTGAAATCATCGGCCAAAATAAACTGTCCCCTCTTATGGTGATTTCCTTAGTTATTTTCTTAGAGCAACAGAAAACTAGCTGTTAGTTATTGATCCACTGAACCCTGAAGTGCCTAATGTGGGGCATTCGTTGATACCATGGTTAGAGGACCTGATATTGTCAGCTCCCATCATGTTTTCTTTGACCTCCAATCCATATTCCAATCCTGGCACACAGGTAGGGAATCAATACCCTGTTTCTATGCAAGTGATGGGCTATTTGAAAAAATAAGCTAATGCACAGGACAAAAGAAGGAAAGAATGTATCATGAATATTTCATTAAGATTTTATTACATAAGATACAGTATATCAGTCATTGAAGTTTCTGGTGGGAATTGGTGTTATTTCATTGAAGTTCCTAATGCTTATTTTACAGTTCAGGACTGTTTCATCTTCAGTTACAGTTGGTGCCATTGTGCAGAATGAAGGGCCTGAGTCTTCTGAACCTTTAATATGTGTAAACTTTGCATTCTGACATGGAGAGAAAACTACAAAACCCTACAAAGTCTGGACTGAACACTGAATGGGTCAGGAAAATGAGAGACCTCACAGAAACTGTATAAAGGCTGCGCTGAGCCACACTCTGCCTTAGACATAGAGGCAGGCACAGATACCTAAGTAGACTGGAACTCAGAAGGGTGAGCAGTTTTCCTGAGGTCTCATGGCACAAGTGACCACACAAGAGCTCACACCCAGATGCATCTCCCAACAGCAGCATCATTTCCTCAAGGAGAGGATTCACAAGGTGGTTTTAAAATCCTTTGCCCTTCCTCTTCACTACTTACTACACTGGGACTTGATAAATTTGGTTTAATCTGTTCAGTGTTATTAGTGCATTTTAAACAAAGGTCTGAAGTTCATGAGCCTCTACTAGGACATTTTGTAGGCCACCTGTGTCTTCAAGAGTGCTGCCCATATTCTAATTCACCAGTATTCAGTGAGCATTTCTCCTGGACGCAATCTCAGGCTCCAAAGTGTCCTTGACAAAGTCACAAGGAGCAGAGGGGAGGTGGAGAAGCAGGCCTTAAAGGCCTGAGCACCCTGATAACTACCTGGGCTCCCTCTCTCACAGTTCTATGCAGGGCATAGGGCTACAGAAAGTATCCTGTCTCACTTTGCTTTCAGAGCTTCCATGTTTACAGAAGGGAAGAGGTCTTCATTGGGTGATGGGAGTGGTAGAGATGAGCATATGTGGTGTCAGTTGTCAGTACTGGTTTAAAGTATACATAGAAGGAGGGAGGGAAACAGGGAGAAATGGAGAGAGAGAGAGAGAGAGAGAGAGAGAGAGAGAGAGAGAGAGAACCAGCCAAATAGGATTCAAAGGAGACTGGAAATGATTTGCTAACAATGTTCTTGACTCCCACCTTAGCAGTTGTTCTTATCAGAGACTAGGCAAATCCTTTGGTAAACCAGGAATGTTTGTGTGTTAATTAGGTTTGCATCTTTTGAAGGCATCCAATTTCTACATTTTCTTGAAAATAATGTAAACCCCAGTTCTATGATTTTAATCATGATGAAAGATCACATGACTTCACCATCATTATGTCTGAGCCATCAGCCTCCACAGTTAGGAACATTAAGTGAAAATCATCTCACCTGGCTCCTCAGCACTCTGAAGAGGTTACTTCATGGGAGTGAATCTTGAGTCTGATAAGAACATCTTAGGTTATACCTCAGCTGTGTTGGTAATCTGTGTTGGTAAAAGCTGTGTTGCTTTTATTTTGCTTTAATTACTTTTTGTACTAGTCATTTTTCATGACACACAGAAATGACATTCATTTTGGAGAATGGACACATGTATATATCACTTCTTAAACATTTTTACTTTCCTTTCCTCTCCTCCCCCTACAGTCTCCCTTCATCCACATTTGAATGGCTGTAAAAACTAAGCTCTAATAATCACCTTTATAATTTGACTAAGTATTTGGAATTACATTTTAGTGATCAAATATAATTATAGCATATAAATTACTTTCAAACTATGCCAATTATTAATTGAATGATCACATGAAATACATCCAATAGCTAGGTACAAATTGATTACTCTCTATGAACACCAAGAATTCATATTCCATATCTGTTTGTAAGATTTCTATGGAACATTTATTCTTTAGATAAATTACTTGGATGAAATGTAGCAGATATGCCCCCCAGGTAATATAATTCAATTTCTTATTCTCCCATGAAACAGTCTCTGTTACAGTTCCTAGTACTTTTCTTGAGGCAGCTGATCACTGTGATGCATATTGTAAGAACCAATCATAGACAATCAAGTACTCTGCTTCTATACTTCCTGCTTGCTAATCCCATATAAGGCCCAAAAGACCAAGAGTCAGGGCCTAACATTTTTTATAATAATTGATTTCTTGCCAGTTTCCATCAACGTCAATAAATCAGCCTCCTAATCCTGAGTGACATTCTGTGTTTCAGTTTGGCATAGTACTATGAACATGATTTAGATTTTCATTTTTCTTGATGTCTGATTATACCATTTTGATGAAATTTCTAAGAATTAAATAAATTAGTCTCTAAGAAACAAAACCAGACCTTTTCCAAGGACTGGAAAGGGGTCTGTTATGAGTTTTTCTCAGTTCCAGTCCCACAGGGTCATAAAGAAAGGAAGACAATTTTGAAGGCAGGATCCACTGGCTGTCTGTAGGCTGAAGGAGGTGTCACCTGTGGCTTCAAGAAAGACATATTTTATTCTACATTAAAGATTATACATTTAACTAGGCCAAGGGAACTACCCTTAAAAAGCCTAGGAAAATGACTGACTCAGCAGAGAAGATAAATGTAAATATTTCAACATTTACCAGGTCCAGAGGTAGTAGGCCAGCTTGCTAAGATTACAAGTTTAGTAAGATTTCTGCTCCCTGAACAATTATTCCTCCTTTATACCCCAGACCCATGACTCATTTGTCTGCCTTTCCTGATTTAGTCTCCCAACCCTTAGTTGCAGGTGGAGCATGAGAACTTGTAACACTTGGTTTAATGACATATATGGGACAGTTGGTATTTTATTTTATTTTTATTTTACAGAGAATAAAACAAAAGAGGACATATCTAAGCAGATCAGAAAAGACCAATGTAAGCAACACAGCACTTCACAACAAGACAATTGGATATTAACAGTAGAGCTTGGAGTGAGCTATTTCAAGCCCTGAAAGAAAACAACCTTCAACCCAGACTGATGTACCCAGCAAAACTTTCATTCAAATTTAATGGAGAAACAAGATACTTCCATGACAAAGAACAACTGAAGAAATTCATGTCCATCAAACCAACCCTAGAAAGAGTACTGAAAGACATACTAGACAGAGATAAAAATGACAACAATCCCCAAAACAACAACAGAAAGAAACCACCAGGTAGGATAAGCAATTAAATAAGAGGAAAAGCAGAAAGAAACAACTGGAACATAACATGGCAAAGTCAAGCCAGTACATGGAAATCCATATGGAGAATTCTCAGAAGGCTAGAATTGGAAGCCCCATTCAATCCAGCTATCCCCCTCTTGGGTATTTTCCGCAAAGAACTGAAAAGTTCATATCACAGTGATATATGTGCACCCATGCTCATAGATGCACAACTTGTGATAGCTAAATCCTGGAAACAATCAAGATGCCCATCAAATGCAGAGTAGATGAAAAAGATGTGGCCTTTTTATACAATGGAATATTGCTCAGCTATAAAAAAGGATGACCTTGAGGCCTTCATAGGCAAAAGGAGACAACTTGAGACTATCCTCATTAGTGAAATAAATAAGAATCATATTTATAAATATCATATTGTGTCTCTAGTGTAAAAAGTAAATAAGAACTACAAGAGTAATAAAATGAAAATGTGTAGTTGCTATTGTAAAAAAGAGAGGAAAAGAAAGTACTCTAAGGGATATAACTGCATGTAAGTTTGAGTGTGTAAAATAGATGACCATATTGCTGAATCTTTGTTGGATCTTTGAGCAGAACTGTTTGTAGTCTGACTGTTTGAATATTTACTATGTACCCTTTAACTTTGTAACTTGAACAACTACATCCAGGATGACAGTATGTAATTTATAAATTACTGATTTCTTAGTGGGGCCTTTCTCATTCTCCTTTTTCTTTCTTTCTTTTAGAATTCTGTATTGTTGATACCCTTTTTTCTGTTTTGCTTTTTTCTCTCTTCTCTTTAAACAAAAATTTAAAAATGTATAATTGCTATTGTAAAAAAAAGATGAAATAGGAAGCGCTATAAAAGATATAGCTGTGTGTATGCTTAGATGTGTGGGATTGATGACCATATTTCTAGGTTCTTGTTGGATTGTTGAACAGATCTGTTTGCACTCTCACTGCTTGAGTGTCCACTTTGTGTGCTTTAATTTTGTAACTTGAATAACTATTTCTAAAAGAACAATATGTAATGTATCAACTAGTGATTTACTGTTTATCTTCTTTTCTTGAAATTCTGTAATATTTCTACCTTTTTCCTGTTTTTTTTCTCTTTAAGTAAAAAAAAAATGTATAATTGCTATTGTAAAAAAGAGAAAATAGGAAGTGCTATAAAAGATATAACTGCATGTATATTTATTTACGTGTGCAGGATTGATACCCATATTTCTTAGTTCTTGTTTGATTGTTGAACAGATCTGTTTGCACTCTCACTGCTTTAGACTCCACTTTGTGTGCTTTAATTCTGTAACTTGAATAACTATTTCTAAAAGAAAAATATGTAATGTATCAACTAGTGATTTCTTACTGTTTATCTTCTTTTCTTGAAATTCTGTAATATTTCTACCTTTTTCCTGTTTTTTTCTCGTTAAATAAAAAAATGAATAATTGCTATTGTAAAAAAGAGAAAATAGGAAGTGCTATAAAAGATATATCTGCATGTATATTTATGTGTGCAGGATTGTTACCCATATTTCTTAGTTCTTGTTTGATTATTGAACAGATCTGTTTGCAGTCTCACTGCTTGAGTGTCCATTTTGTGTGCTTTAATTTTGTAACTTGAACAACTATTTCTAAAAGAGCAATATGTAATGTATCAGCTAGTGGTTTCTTACTGTTTATTTTTTTTAAAATTCTGTAATATTTCTCTCCTTTTTCTGTTTTATCCCTTTAAATAAAATTTTTTTTAAAAAAGAAAGAAAATATTTTCAGTTTTATATCAACTATCTATTCTGAGTTTGAAACTCAATATATTCATATGCATATGAAGATAAATGAATTTTATGCTTAACTAGAATCTTATATATAAAAAAGAGAAGAAAGTAATGTTTTCAGTCAGACATTTGTGCATTTTTCCCATGTTTTGAAAAAAATTAGTAGAGGAAGATGAAATATCTTAGATACTAAGGACAGAAACTTTCTCTAGTGGTTTTAAGTGAGAACAGTTAAATGTTCCGGAGTGAACTCAGTCAGTATGAAGCAAAGCAGTTAGAATCTTGACATGGAAAAATGACAGGATTAATCTAAGAAGCTAAACTGTAAATAATTCTGTGTCACATGTTACCATCATTTAAAGTCAGTGTCATGGTTTATGTCAGTGGCCTCCAAGCCTCATGCAATTATGTGCTTATGATTGGTTTATTGTCTAGGGCTTGGATTGGTGGTGTGAGTGGTATATCCACCTAGAAGTGGAGCCAGGATATGATGTAAAGTTGGGAAGGAGGTCTCTCTCTCTCTCTCTCTCTCTCTCTCTCTCTCTCTCTCTCTTTTCTGGTTTGTGCCTTGCTGTTTGCAGTGGCCATGAATAGCAGACCAGCCATGCCATCCTGCCTTGGAGCCAACTAAGTATGGACTGAAAGCTCCAAGAACTGTAACAAATAAACCTTCCTTCCTTCATTTTGGGTGTCATGAATCTTGTCCCATCAAAGAGTAAAAAGTAACTACAACAGAATTTGTTAATGGAGGAGTGGGGTCATTGCTGTGACTATACCTATGGTTCAAGAGCTTTTTGAAATGGCTTTTGGGCAGAGCATGAAAGGTTAAGACATGTTGCCTGCATGAATAGAGCTGGAAGAGCTTAGACTATTCTGTAGAGGAGATTCTGGTCAGAGCTTAAAAGATCAAAAGGCAGATAAAAACTCTGCTGGTAGAGACCAGGCTCAGGAGGTTACTGTGAGAAAGGATTGCATTGGTTGCTGGACTCCAGTTGATATATGTTATGAATGGCAAAAAGTTTGTCTGCATTTTGCTCATATCCAGAGACTTTGCTTGGGACTGAAATTAAGAGTAGAGGACTGATTATTCTGGCAAAAGAAATTTCAAGACATCAGAATGTTGAGGCTGTGGCATGGCTATTGTTCGGGGCTTTTAACCAGATTTATTCTGCAAATCAAGAGCAAAGAGCCCAGCAGGATAATTTAAAATGCTGTAAGTTTGGCTGGAAGGAAAACTCCATTAATGTTGTGGAATGTAAAGATTGAGATGAGACTTTTATTGCTGAGAAGGAACAGAGAAATAAGAAAGATGGCCAAGGGACATCCCAGAAAACAGTGGGTCTCCATCCTTTGCAGCATCAAAACTGCAAAAGTGGAACACTGTTCAGAGGAAGAAGCTGCAGAGAACCATGCTCCAGAATGGTGATTGACCTCTACATGAGGTTTCAAAATGGAAGTAGCCATATGATGTTCCAAATTGGAAGCAGCCACATGAGGTTCCAAAGTGGTGGCAGACATGCCAGGCTCCAGAATGGCAGCAACATAGAGAAGCTTTTCCTAACAATCATATTCACAGTGCCCAGCCATCCAAGCACTTGACCTCTATAGCCAAGACAGAGAAAAGCCTGGCTATTGCTCCAGTTTGCAGCAAACCTTGTTGGTATCCGTACGGTGCTGATTTTAGGTTCAAGGAAAATGCACAAATTCTAAGAGTAAGAAGGCTTCCACCTCAGTTACAAAAGGTCTGGAAGGCCAAGCAGTGTGCCCCAGAGAAGGGAATATACAAAGATATAAGGGTGAAGTTAAGTTGCAATAGAGACACCAGAAGTTTGGAAAATTCATGAACACAGATCATCCAAGGAAAGCCCCAAAAATTGAGCAGAAGGGCCGTAAGAGAGAAACTGCAAGAGCTGAAATCCAGAAGTGCCATGAGGGTGAAATCACCCAAGCTTTTTGGAGCTTGTAACCAAATTGTTTCAAATGCCTTGCATGGAACTCTAGGACTTAATGTTCACCCTGCTGGATTTTGGACTTGTTTTGGTTCCAGTGCTTTTTATTCCCCTGTTTGTAACTTTTGAAATGGTAATGCCTATCTTGTGCCTTTGCATTTTGGAAATATTTAACCTTGTTTCATTTGTACAAGGGGTTACAGTTAAGAATTTGCCATAGATCTTGAGGATATGTGGGATTTGAACTTTTCAGCAATGCTGAAACTACTAGGACTTTGGTAGCTCTTGGTGATGGGCTAAATGTCTTTTGTATAAATGATGTGCATGAGTCTTTGTGGGTCAGAGGTGAAATGTCATAGTCCATGTCCTTGTCCCCCAAGCCTCATGAAATTATGTATTTGTGATTGGTTCATTGTCTAGTGCTAGATTGGTTGGTGTATGTGCTACACTCCCCTAGGGGTGGAACTAAAATATGATGTAAAGGTGGGAAGGAAGTATATCACTCTCTCTTGCTGCTTTCTGCCTTGCTGTTTGCAGCTGCCATGAACTGCAGCCCCTCCATGCTACCCTTCCTTGGAGGCAACTGAGTATGGACTGAAACCTCCAAGAACTGTAAGAGATAAACATTTCCTTCCTTCATGTTGGTCATCAGGTAATTTTCCTCAGCAGTGAGAGTGAAAAGTAATTAAAACAGTCAGCCTCCTAATATTTGCTGCAGAATTTGAATTATTTCTCTAATTTTATGAATGATAAATCCTGATTGATCCAGTTCTCCCCATGAAGAGCTACTGCTGGTTCATGTGACCAGCACATACAAATCAGTCATGGCAGGTTACTTAGGAGACTCATGCATGGCATGTTACTTACAGGATGCAATGAGTTCCTCTTATTTAAATATAATCAAGGGAATTCCTCAATTACCACATTTTTAACAAAATCAAGACCAACTGCAGGTGCAATGAACTGACTCTTTTCTGCTCCAAAAGTGTGGTAAAACTTATAGGCCACAGTAACAAAAGTAAATTTCAAATAAGCATCACATTACAGTATACTTGGTGATTTTATTTTTCTCAAATCTATATATACAAATAATAATTCATTTGAAAATTAATCAGTAAGACCTCATTCAAATTTAGAGACATAGACTATCCCATTCTTAAAGTTTATTAATCGCATGTTACCACATCATTTTCAGAATAAATTTATTAAGAGTAAAGTGTTTCAATTTTCCCTACACAATTAATAATAATAAAAATGTTTATTATTGAAATGTTTATCAATGAAAAAATTAATGAAAGTATTCTTTGTTAAATCTTTCACAGGAAGGATAAAGTAAAAGGCACATTTTATTAGTTTTCTTTAGCACAATAGATGTGACAGATGTTGGTAAATTTTCTCAGATCTGCCTGGGTGTCGTCCAGGAGGATTAAAACTGGATAGGAAATGAGGACACCTGGAAGAAGTGTGTGCACTGTGCCACTGCAGGATGTTTTTAATATGCTTTTCTTTTCTTTTAAAATCTGTTTTCTGCTGTTCTCATGTTAGCTGTAGCTGCCTACTTAATGTCTTTTTCTTTGAAAGGCAAGTTATCTCTCTGAAGTACTTCATGTATCTCTAAGAACTAGCTAGACACATAAAGATTTGGTGTTACCAATTCAGTTAGTTTATGAATATATGAATTCAATACTTGAAATTCAATAATAAAATATTCTTCTACCCAATCAATACATATTCATGTCAGATAAATCATAAACTCAAATTCAAACATATTTTACCTTTCTTTTAACATTCTTAACTTCTAGCCTCTCAATGCATACTCTGTTAGTGAAGAAAGCATAATATTCTGAAGAGGAATAAACAGTGAAAGATATCTATTCAGTATTATGCATTCTAAACAGTGTAATGAAGACAATCTTTCAGAGTTCTCCAAACAATAGATGTTACTTTAGTGTTGCCTTCTAATTTCTGAATTGAGTTTGCTTAAGCATATTTGAATTCATTCCAGTGTTTTTATCTCTTACAAACTCTAACTAGTACTGTATGGTATGGCTTAGATCTAAAATGTCCCCCACGCCACTAATGTGTTCAGAAGTATGGCTTTGAAAGGTGAATGGATGGTGGGAACTGTCCTTGTTCAGTGTCCATTGATAAATTCAAAGTTTTATCAGGCAGGGCCTGGCTGAAGCAGGTGGTCACCAGAAGTGAGATTTAGGAGTGTGCATAGTTGTCCTTCATTCTCTCTTTCTCTGTTTTCTGGTTAAAGTAAATTGAGTAAGCTTTCTCCACAAAGACCTGTCTACCATGCAGCCAGGCAACCATACATAAAGCAAATGGTGTAAAAACGCAAGCCAAGATAAACTACTCCTGCTCCAAATTGCAAATGCCAAGTGTTTGGTCCCAGAGATTAAAAAAGTAACTAATTTGGGTAGCTCACCAATGACTTTGCAGAAACAAATGCTGAAATAAAGAGTGGGTATTAAAAAGAAAGTTTGGTGGATACCTAAAACAATGAAAAATTATTTTTAAATTAAATAATTAGTCAAATGAAATCATGATTTTCCTTAAAATCTTGCAATGATTCTCCTTTCTAAACCATTTAGTCTTGTACTGTGAGGTTCCTATCTTTTCTGTGATTATCCTCTGTTCTCTTACTGCTACTGAAAGTGGCATGGAATAATTTACCTAAATTTTCCCATTTTCTCGATACATTTTCTGTCAGATCCAAACTATTATTTTTCAAACATGTGCATGAAACCCTGATATCTTTGCTCCACCATGAATATCACATCCACTCAAAAGTCCATAGTTAGAACAGAGGTGACAGTGTCAGGGTTGCCTTCATTATTTGTCTGTTCACATTGTTTCTATGTGGAGAGATTGAGTTAATTACTCCACATGACACCATGAGGTGGGGTGACAGAAATTTCCATGGTGTATGAAATCTTGCATTCTAGTTCAGGATTTTTTTCTGATTCCTTGATGTTCAGCTCTGTTTCCCAGTTTAGCCATGCAGGTATAAACTTGAACACTAACTGGCCTTGAGATGCAGTGAAAACCAACAGATGGAAAGAAATTAATGAAAAACTGAGAAAAGATATACATAAAGACTGCATGATTCAGTAAATACACACATCTGTTAGTTGGCAGATATTAGCAAGGAAATTATCAAGGTGGGATAATCAGGGAGGAATCTCCTGAGGAAAGGACACTTGAGGGAGGCATTGTGTCCTTGATAGACATGTAAGACAGAGGTAAAAGCTGAAAAAATGTCGTCACACCCTGTGAGATATGAAGCATGCAAGGAATGAGGCTGTCTACGTGTATATATGATTGACAGTGACTACTGGAGTGTCTGGAACATGGATCAGCACAAGTCTTAGGAGAAAAAAATGGATCTAAGTGACTGTATGGGTTTGGGAGCTTTGACAGTCTCCATAATTTTCAATCAATGAATTTTGAAACTGAAATATGCATATATATATACATATATATATATGTATATATATATATATATATATTCTTTAACTGAACATTTTTACCTTTAAAATGATATAAAAGAGTGAAAGAAGGGGAAAATTATAAGATGAAACTTTCCTAAGAATATATCCTAATTTTGTAACTTGGCATTTAGTACAACTCACTTTTTCAAACTTTTCTATTGTGACTTTAGATTCTGACTTGCTGAGGATTTTTCACTATTGTTACTTGTCTGCAAAAGCAAAAACTTGTTATCTATCAGACTAGTAGTGAGCAGTAAGGTGGGATGCAAGACAGGCAGGTGTAAGATGTGATCACTTCTCTATTGGGATTAAAAGTAATGGGTTTTCATACTAAATGATGGGACAAGAGTTCTCTTCATTTTCTTCATATGCTAAACCTGTTGGAAGATGACTTTAAGAAAAATAGACTAGTTAATCCTTTAAAGGAGGAAAATGTTAAGTCATGCATATATTAAGGGTGTAATATTGGTTTTGTTTGCTTCTTGGAACCAAGAGTATATCCAGAATGAGGAGCAAAACAAACATAACAGATGTAAAAGTCTTAAAGTTTTGAGAGAAAAGAATAATGTGTAATGTCGTGGCCAAAAAATGTATTAGAGGCATTAAAAAGAAAGCAAGTACAATATTCACACTGAGTCAGAAGGAAAGGGAATCTAAGGAACTTGCCCACCACAACCTTTGGGAAGGATGCTGAAAATGCAATAGAGACTCCAGGAAGTTAAAAGTTCCAGGGATGAAGAATGTCTTCCAAGGTAAGTCATATCCAATGAGTGGATCTTTTCCATGAGAAAAGTTATGAGGGTTTTAAACACTAAGGTCTTCTGAGTGGAGCTGCTGGAAATATCTAGAACTGAAATTATGCCCCTGTGTTCCATGGATATTGAACACAGCTACAGAATTTGATGTTCATAATTCTGGGTCTCACTTTTGGTCTTATTCCTGTATTTCACCCTTTTGGAAATCTGGGATGGGAATTAATACCCTGTGCTATTATATTTTGAGAATGTTGAAATGTCATTTTGTATTTTATAGTTATTCACCACAACTAACAATTTGGAGTCTCAGAACAGGATTTGTGCTTGTCCCATTTTTGCTTATTCTATGTAGTAGTAATTTGAACCCATGATCTTTGTATTGAGCTACAACCACTGCTGCTGGGTATTTTGGGGTTTTTATTTGAAATTGGGTCTTTGTAGAGCAGGAAGTTGATATGGTAGAGTGCTGCTTGTGCTTCTTCTGTCTTGAACTCCCAGAGAGCAGTTGTGGTGAGTGAAGACATTGGAGACAAGTTTTTGGAGATGGATTAAATTTATTTCACATAATGAGGTGGACATGAGTCTTTTGGGGAGGCTGATGGATGGAATGACATGCTACACTCCAAAGAAATTGCTCCCAAGTCTCATTATATTGAATGCTCCCTAGCAGATGGACATTTGGAATGTGGTTGCATAATGAGGGTTCTAATTCATCAGTGGGTTAACCCACTGAAGAGAATAGAATCTGATGGAATCATTTGAAGATCAAGGAAAATTAGGAGGCAGAGCCTTTACAGGAAGTAGGTCACTGGGAATGGTCCTTAGCAGTGTATGTCTCTGTCATTCTTTTTCCCATTTCCTGACTTCCCAGTTGCCATGAGGTGAAGACAATTTGTCTGTTATCCCCTTCTATCTCAATGTTTCTGCATTGTCCAAGGCTTAGAAATAATAGAGCTGGGGCCTGCCTTGCCACCAGGAACATCATGGAAGCCCTCTTCAGGATTAAACTGCCTGGGACCTGCCCTGTGGGCCCACCATGCCACCGAGAACATCATGGAAATCCACATCAGGCATAAGCTGCCTATGAACTTCCCTGTGGGCCTGCCCTGCCACCTGGAACATTGCAGAAGCCTGCATCTGGCATAAACTGCCTGGGAACTCCCCTGTGGGCCTGCTCACAACTGGGAACAATGAAGAAGCCCCCCTCAGGCATAAGCCAACTGGAACCACCCTCCTGCCCCAGAAACATCACATAAACCTGCCCCAGGCTGAAAACTGCCATGGACTGCTTCGCCACTGTTCCACAGGGAACATCAGAAGACCTCAGCAGGCTTCAGTCAGTGTGAAAAAACTTAGAACTTCACTCCCAGGTGGTGAACCTTGGACTACAGTGGATTAACTGTGTCAGTGTGGTGACTATGAACCTAAAATGGTGGTGTACAGTGGATAAATAGGGCCAGTAGTAAAAACCCCTCCAACTAACTGTAAGACCTTGGTGAGTCTGAAAAGAGTGTGTGTGATCCCCTTCTACACATAGAAAACATCAGAGTGAAAATGACAAAACAAAAAATCAAAATGCAGTCTCAAACATATAGTTTACCAAAAGCAAGTACAGGATACATTGAAATAGAGGACCCCATAAGTAACACACCAGGAATCTCTGAAAAGATAGCGAGTGAAATTAAAAAATTCCATCATGGTATAGAGGAAATCAAATTAGAAGTACTCTCCCATGTAAAGATAAAAATAACAACCTTAGTAAAGGAGTTGTTGAATGCAGCTAAAGAAGAACTAGAGAAAAAAGTACATGAGCATGGGAAACTGATTGAAACCTTGAATAAACAATATAGAAAACAAGCAGAATTCATGAAACAAACTCAAAGAGACATCCAAGAAACAAAAAATCCTTTTGAAAGCATGCAAAACCACCTAAAGGAAGCTGAGGATAGGATTTCAGACCTTGAGGACAGGATCACAATTAGTGATCAGGAAAGGATACAACTTTTAAAAATAACAAAGCAGCATAAAATGACAATCCAGAAGCTTCATGATGATGCCAAGAGTAACAATATAAGAATAATGGGCATTAGCGAAGATACAGGAGTCCAGCCAAATGATATACATAAAGTATTTACAGAAATAATAGCAGAAAATTTCCCAAACATGGGGAAAGAATTTGATATGCAGATAAGTGAGGAATATAGAATGCCAAACAGTCACAATCAAAATAAATCCACACCCAGAAACATAATAATTAAGATCTCAGACATACAGCATAAAAACAGAATACTAAAAGCTGTAAGAGAAAAGACAATTCACCTATCATGGAAAGCCTATTAAAATCATGGCAGACTTTTCAGCACAAACCCTCAAGTCAAGAAGAGCTTGGAGTAAGGCATTTCAAACCCTGAATGAAAGCAACCTTCAACCCAGACTGATGTACCCAGCAAAACTTTCATTCAAATTTAATGGAGAAGCAAGATACTTCCATGACAAAGAACAACTGAAGAAATTCATGTCCACCAAACCAACCCTAGAAAGAGTACTGAAAGACATACTAGACAGAGATAAAAATGACCACAATCCCCAAAACAACAACAGAAAGAAACCACCTGGTAGGATAAGCAATTAAATAAGAGGAAAAGCAGAAAGAAACAACTGGAACATAACATGGCAAAGCCAAGCCAATACATATCAGTGATATCAATAAATGTAAATGGGCTCAATTCAGCTATAAAAAGAAATAGATAGGCAGAATGGATCAAGAAACATAATCCCAAAATATTCTGTATACAAGAAACACATCTGACCCAAAAGGAAACTCGTAGACTAAAAGTCAAAGGATGGAAAACAGTATTCCATGCAACAGGAACCCAGAAAAAAGCAGGGGTAGCTATTCTATTTGAAGACAATGTCAACTTCAAACCTAAAAGGATTAAAAGAGATAAAGAACATCACTACATACTCATTATTGGGAAAACTCATGAGGAAGAACTAAGAATTACAAATATCTATGCACCAAATATAAGAGCATCCAACTATATGATAGGTACTAATGGACATGAGAAAACAAATACACAAGAACACAATTATAATGGGGAATCTTAACAGCCTATTGTTACAAAGAGATAGATCAACTAGACAAAAAGTCAGCAAAGAAATAACAGAACTGAATCATACCTTTGAGCAATTGGACTTAGTAGATGTTTACAGAGTGTTCCACCCAACCACATCAGAATACATATTCTACTCAGCTGCACATGGGACATTCTCCAAAATAGACCATATATTATCCCATAAAACATTCTTAAGTAAATGCAAAAAATATTGAAATCATCCCATGCATAATATCTGATCATAGTGCACTGAAATTGGAAATTAATGGCAAAAAATTTCAAAACCTGCATAAATTTATGGAAATTAAATAACTACTTTTTGAACAACCAGTGGGCTAGAAATGAAATTAAAGAAGAAAAAAAGCAATACCTACAATTCAAAGAAAACACAGAAACAACATATTGTAATCTGTGGGATGCAATGAAAGTGGTCTTAAGAGGGGGAAATATATAGCAATAAACTGTCATATCAAGAAAACAGAATGAGCACAAATAAACAACCTAATGCTCCATCTCAAGCTTCTAGAAAAAGAAGAGCAAGCTAAACCCAAAGTTCATAGAAGAGAGGAAATTGTAAAGATTAGAGCAGAAATCAATGCAATTGAAACTAAAAAAAATACAAATAATTAATGAATTTAAAAGCTGGTGTTTTGAGAGAATAAATAAAATTGACAAAATGCCTAGATAACCTTATCAAGAAAAAGAAAGAAAAAAACCCAAATTCACACAATAAGAACTGAAAAGGCAGAAATTAGTACAGATCCCATGCAAACTCAAAAGATCATGAATACCTACATCGAAAATCTCTACTCATATATAGTGGAAAAAACAGAGGAAATGGACAGATTTCTATAAACATATGAACTACCACAGCTCAACCAAGAAGATATAGCAATTTTAAACAGCCCAATATCAACAATTGAAATTGAAACCATAATTAAAAACTTACCAACAAAGAAAAGCCCAGGCCCTGAGGATTCACAGCTGAATTCTACAACAAATTTAGAGAAGATATGATGCCAATATATCCTTAAACTCTTCAATGAAATTGAGAAGAAAACAATCCTCCCTAAATCATTCCTTGAGGCAAGTATTACTGTGATACCAAAACCAGAGAAAGATCCAACCAAAAAAGAGAACTATAGGCCAATCACACTAATGAACATTGATGCAAAGATTCTCAATAAAATACTGGCAAATAGAATGCAGCAATTCATCAAGAAGATTATACATCATGAGCAAGTGGGGTTCATTCCAGGAATGCAGGGAAGGTTTAACATATGCAAATCAATAAATATAGTGCACCACATCAACAGAGCCAAAAAACAGAAACCACATGCTCATCACAATAGATGCAGAAAAATTTTTCAATAAAGTCCAACACATGTTCATGATAAAAAACCTTCAGACACTCAAAATACATGATGTCTACCTCAAACTTATAAAGGACATCTAAGGCAAGCCAACAGCTAACATATACTAAATGGACAAAAACTGAAAGCTTTCACTTTAAAATCAGGAACAAGACAAGGATTTCCACCATCACCACTCCTTTACAATACAGTTCTGGAAACACTAGTCAGGGCAATTAGACAAGAGAGAGAAATAAAAGGAATAAAGATAGGAAAGGAAGAAGGTAAATTATCACTGTTGGCAGATGATATGATACTCTATATAGAAGACCCTAAAAACTCTATTAAAAGACTACTAGAGGTAATAAACAAGTTCAGCAGTGTAGCTGGATACAAAGCCAATGTTCAATAATTAGTAGCATTCCTTTAAACAAACAAAAAACTGACTGAGAGAGAAATTATGGAAATATTGCCCTTTACACTAACATCTAAAAAAAAGGAAATACTTAGGAATCAACCTAACTAAAAATATAAAAGAACTATATGCTGATAATTATACTACACTGAAAAAGGAGATTGAAGAAGATATTAGAAAATGGTAGGATATTCCTTGCTCTTGGCTAGGAAGAACAAACATTGTGAAAATGGCCATACTCCCCAAACTGTTATACAGATCTAACACAATCCCAATCAAAATACCTTTGACATACCTCATAGATCTGGAGAAAATACTCCTAAAATTCCTTTGGAAACAGAAGAAACATAGAATAGCAAAGGCAATTCTGGGCAACAAAGGCAAGGCATCTCAATTCCTGACTTGAAACAGTACTATAAAGCCACAGTGATAAAGTCAGCTAGGTACTGGCAAAGAAATAGACCCAAGGATCAATGGAACAGATTAGAAGATGCAAGCACAACTACAAAGACACTCAGCCACCTGATATTTGACAAAGGGGCTAAATATGTCCACTGGAAGGAGGATAGTCTCTTTAATAAATGGTGTTGGAAAAATTGGCTCTCTACATGCCGAAGACTGAAACTAGATCCATGCATATCACCATGCACAAGACTAAAGTCTAAATGGATCAAAGACCTCAATATTAAAACACAAACACTAAATCTACTGGAAGACAAGGTAGGTAGAAGTCTTGGAGACATAGGGGTAGGCAGAGAATTCATGAACAAAACGCAAACTGCATGGGCAACACTTCAAAGAATCAACAAATAGGATCTCACATTATTGAAAAGTTTCTGCACTTCAAAGGAAACCACCAACAGAGTGAAAAGAAAACCCACAGAGTGGGAAAGAATTTTAACCAGCAACCCTTCAGACAAAGGACCTGTGTCCAGAATATATAAAGAATTGAGAAACATCAAGCCCCCCAAATTCAAAGACCCTCTCCAAAAATGGGCATCTGAGATGAACACACAGTTCTCAGAGGAAGATATACAAATGGCAAATAAATACATGAAGAAATGTTCACCATCACTGGTCATTCGAGAAATGCAAATTAAAACAGCATTGAGATTCCACCTTACTCTGGAAAGAATAGCTGCCATCAAGAAATCAACTGATAACAAATGTTGGCGAGGCTGCAGGGAAAAAGGAACACTGCTCCACTGTTGGTGGGAATGTAGACTGGTGCAACCACTATGGAAATCCGTATGGAGAATTCTCAGACGACTAGGATTGGAAGCCCCATTCAATCCAGCTATTCCCCTCCTGGGTATTTTCTCCGAAAAACTGAAAAGTTCACACCACAGTGATATATGTGCACCCATGTTCATAGCTGCACAATTTGTGATAGCTAAATCCGAGAAACAATCAAGATGCCCATCAACTGCAGAGTGGATGAAAAAGATATGGCATTTTTATCCAATGGAATATTACTCAGCTATAAAAAAGGATGACCTTGAGGCCTTCATAGGCAAATGGAGATAACTTGAGACTATCCTCATTACTGAAATAAATAAGAATCATATTTACAAATATCGTGTTGTGTCTGTAGTGTAAAAAGTAAATAAGAACTACAAGAGTAATAAAATGAAAATGTGTAATTGCTATTATAAAAAAGAGAGGAAAAGAAAGTGCTCTAAAGGATATAACTGCATGTATGTTTGAGTATGTAAAATAGATTACCATATTGCTGAATCTTTTTTGGATCTTTGAGCAGAACTGTTTGTAGTCTGACTGTTTGAATGTTTACTATGTACCCTTTAACTTTGTAACTTGAACAACTACATCCAGGATGACAGTATGTAATTTATAAATTACTGATTTCTTAGTGGGGCCTTTCTCATTCTCCTTTTTCTTTCTTTCTTTTAGAATTCTGTATTGTTGATACCCTTTTTTCTGTTTTGCTTTTTTCTTCTCTTTAAATAAAATTTTTAAAAAGTTAATTGCTATTATAAAAAAGAGGAAATAGGAAGCACTATAAAAGATATAGCTGTGTGTAAGTTTAGGTGTGTGGGATTGATAACCATATTTCTAGGTTCTTGTTGGATTGTTGAACAGATCTGTTTGCACCCTCACTGCTTGAATGTCCACTTTGTGTGCTTTAATTCTGTAACTTGAATAACTATTTCTAAAAGAACAATATGTAATTTACCAACTAGTGACTTCTTACTGTTTATCTTCTTTTCTTGAAATTCTCTAATATTTCTACCTTTTTTCTGTTTTTCTTTCTCTTTAAATAAAAAAAAGTCTTCCACAAGTCTCATAATGCTTGGGTTTCCCTTGTAAAGCTAGGGTGGGCCCAGAAAAGCAAGGCTTCTCAGACACATGAGATCTTCCATTCCTACTCAATTTTAGAATTATTTTATGGCTTCACTTTTCTCTTTCTTAAGGAATACAAAAGAAATAACAAATAACATATGTGGACTAAGCCTTGTAAAGCAAGAAACAAGACAACATTAAGAGAGCAGGATATATACACCAATTTAGGATAGAAACAAAAGCTGAAATATATTTTAATCCCTCCTTTCAAATCTGTTAAAAGTTCTCACAAACCTGGTGACATATGAGGATCACAAATTTGCTAAATTGACAAAGTCTATTACTGAGTCAGCTTCAGGACACACACAGAGTCTCACCACCACACATACTTAAAGGAATTCATGCAGTAGACTGACAATCAGGTTAGCACCTAATTATACTGTTTTTCACATCTCCAGTGTGTTTCTGTGCTTCTGAAGTACACCCCCACAAGGAAGTCATTTGCCTTTTCATTGTTGTTATAGAGATGAGAATGACATCGTATACTCTCTTAGTCAACAAACTTCTAAGTCAATAAGGAAAGACCAACACTCCATATTTAGT
>PVLA01012397.1:0-44786 GCA_004027455.1 Hydrochoerus hydrochaeris | reverse complement strand
ATCATGAACGTGTGTTGGACTTTGTTGAAAGCTTTTTCTGCATCTATTGAGATGACCAGGTGGTTTTTGGTTTTGGCTCTGTTGATGTGGTGTATTACATTTATTGATTTGCGTATGTTAGACCATCCTTGCATTCCTGGAATGAACCCCACTTGGTCCTGTTGTATAATCTTCTTGATGATTTGCTGCATTCTATTTGTCAGTATTTTATTGAGAATCTTTCATCAATGTTCATTAGTGAGATTGGTCTATAGTTCTCTTTTTTGGTTGCATCTTTCTCTGGTTTTGGTATCAGAGTAATACTTGCCTCCAGGAATGATTTAGGGAGGATTGCTTTCTTCTCAATTTCATTGAAGAGTTTAAGGAGTATTGGGATCAAATCTTCTCTAAATTTCTTGTAGAATTCAGCTGTGAATCCATCAGGACCTGGGCTTTTCTTTGTTGGTAAGTTTTTAATTATGTTTTCAATTACAATAGCTGATATTGGGTTTTCAAAATTGCTATATCTTCTTGGTTGAGCTTTGGTAGTTCGTATGTTTCTAGAAATTTGTCCATTTCCTCTGTGTTTTCCTCTCTATGTGAGTAGAGATTTTCAAAGTAGGTATTCATGATCTTTTGAATTTCCATGGGATCTGTAGTAATTTCCCCCTTTTCAGTTCTTATTGCATGAATTTGGGTTTTTTCTTTCTTTCTTTCTTTCTCTTGATAAGGTTAGCTAGAGGTTTGTCAGTTTTGTTTATTCTCTCAAAAAACCAGCTTTTCGATTCATTAATTTTTTTTTTTTTTAGTTTCAATTGCATTGATTTCTGCTCTAATCTTTACAATTTCCTCTCTTCTATGAGCATTGGGGTCTAGCTTGCTCTTCTTTTTCTAGAAGCTTGGGATGGAGCATTAGGTTGTTTATTTGTGCTCATTCTGTTTTCTTGATATTACAATTTATTGCTATGTATTTCCCTCTTAAGACCGCTTTCATTGCATCCCATAGATTACAGTATGTTGTTTCTGTGAATTATAGGTATTGCTTTATTTCTTCTTTAATTTCATCTGTAGCCCACTGGTTGTTCAAAAGGTTTTTATTTAATTTCCATGTATTTTTGCAGGTTTTGCAATTTCTTTTGCCATTAATTTCCAATTTCAGTGCACTATGGTCAGATATTATGCATTGTATGATTTCAATACCTTTGCATTTACTTAAGAATGTTTTATGGGATAATATATGGTCTATTTTGGAGAATGTCTCATGCGCAACTGAGAAGAATGTGCATTTTGATGTGGTTTGGTAGAACACTCTGTGAACATCTACTAAGTCCAATTGCTCACAGATATGATTCAGTTCTGTTATTTCTTTGCTGACTTTTTGTCTAGATGACCTATTTCTTTGTGACAGTGGGGTGTTAAGATCCCCTGTTATAATTGTGTTCTTGTGTATTTGGTTTTTCATGTCCATTAGTGTCTGTCTTACATAGTTGGGTGCTCCTGTATTTGGTGCATATAACATTTATAATTGTTAGTTCTTCCTCTTGAATTTTTCCACTAACGAGTATGTAGTGACCTTCTTTATCTCTTTTAATCATTTTAGGTTTGAAGTTCATGTTGTCTGCAATTAGAATAGTTACCCCTTCTTTTTTCTGGGTTCCTATTGCATGGAATATTGTTTTCCATCCTTTGACTTTTAATATATGAGCTTCCTTTTGGGTCAGATGTGTTTCTTGTATATAGCATATTGTGGGATCCTGTTTCTTGATCCCTTCTGCCAACCTATTTTTTTGATAGGTGAATTGAGGCCATTTACATTTATGGATATGACTGACATGTATTGGCTTGACTTTGCCATATTGTGTTCCAGTCATTTGCTTTCTGCTTTTCCCCTTATTTAATTGTTTATTCTAACTGGTGGTTTCATTCTGTTGTTGTTTTGGGGATTGTGGTCATTTTTATCTCTGTGTGTAGTATGTCTTTCAATACTCTTTCTAGGGTTAGTTTGGTGGATGTGAATTTCTGCAGTTGTTCTTTGTCATGGAAGTATCTTGTTTCTCCATTAAATTTGAATGAACGTTTTGCTGGGTACATCATTCTGTGTTGTAAGTTGTTTTCTTTCAGGGCTTCAAATACCTCACTCCAAGCTCTTCTTGACTTGAGGGTTTGTGCTGAAAAGTCTGCTGTGATTCTAATGAGCTTTCCTTGGTAGGTGAGTTTTATCTTTTCTCTAACTGCTTTTAGTAATCTGGTTTTATGCTGCATGTCTGAGATCTTAATTATTATGTCTGGGTGTGGGTTTATGTTGATTGTGACTGTTTGGCGTTCTATATGCCTTACTTACCTGCATATCAGATTCTTTCCCCATGTTTGGGTAATTTTCTGCTATTACTTCTGTGAATATTTTGGTTATGTCATTTGCTTTGACTCCTGCCTCTTCCCTGATGCCTATTAATCTTATATTGTTGCTCCTGGCATCATCTTGAAGCTGTTGGATTGTCATTTCATGCTGCTTTGTTATTTTTAAAAGTTCTATCCTTTCATGATCACAGGATTGTCCTCAAGGTCCGAAATTCTATCCTCAGCTTCATTTAAGCGGTTTTGCAAGCTTTGAATAGAATTTCTTGTTTCTTGGATGTCTCTTTCAGTTTGTTTCATGAATTCTGCATGTTTTCTATATTGTTCATTCAAGGTTTCAATCAGTTTTACATGCTCCTGTACTTTTTTCTTAATTTTTTCTTTAGCTGTGCTCAGCAACTCCTTTACTAAGGTTGTTATTTCTGTCTTTACCTGAAAGAGTACTTCTAATTTGATTTCCTCTACAAGCCTAATGGAGTTGTTTTTTTTATTTCGCTCGCTATCTTTTCACAGGTTCCTGGTGTGTTACTTATGGGGTCCTCTGTTTCAATATCTCCTGTACTTGCTTCTGGTGGACTAGATGTTTGAGACTGCATTTTGCTTCTTCATTTTGTCATTTTCACTCTTCCTGATGTTTTCTGTGTGTAGGAGGTGGTCACCCACACTCTTCATACTTACCAAGGTCTTTCAGTTGGTTGGAGGGGGCTTTACTACTGGCCCTATTTACTCACTCTACACCCCTATTTTAGGGACATACCACACTGGCACAGTTAATCCACTGTAACCCAAGGTTAACCACCTGAGAGCTAAATTCCAAGTTTTTCTGTGTGCAGGGATTTCACCAGAGTGGGCAGTCGGAGCCTGAGGCTGGAATCTGGGTCCTGTTCACTGCTTGGCAGTCTCTGGGCGTGGCCCAGTTGGGCCCCCTTCCCTGTGTGCAGCCCTGTGTGGGCTGGGATGCAGGGGGTGGTCTTACCGCCTGGGAGCAGGCTCAAAGTCCCTTTTTGTGTGCTGGGATTCCGTCAGAGTGCAGGGTGAGGGCCCAAAGCTGGAATCTGGGTCCCACTGGCTGCTTAGCGGTCGCTGGGCGTGGCCTGGTTAGGCCCCTGTCCCTGTGTGCGGCCCTGATGGTCTGGGACTGGGACGCAGCAGGTGGTCTTACTGCCTGGGAGCAGGCTCAAAGTCCCTTTCCGTGCGCTGGGATTAATATTATAGTCTTAAGGGAGATCCATTTTCCTACAAATGACTCATTTATTTTTCTTTATGGCAAAATAGTACTCCATTATGTATAAGTACCATATTTTCTTTATCCGTGCATCTGCTGATGAACATAGAGCCTACTTCCAAGGTTTAGCTATTATAAATTTTGCTACTATAAATATGGCTATGCATGTATCACTGTAACATGATGTCTTTTAACTCTTTTGGGAGATACCTAGATAGAAAATACCTGGGTCAAATAAACTTTCTAATTTTTGTTTTTAGAGGAATGTCCATACTGATTTCCTTTGTAATTGAACTAGTTTTATATTTCTACTAGCATTAAAGAATGGTTCCTTTTTCCTTGTTCCTTGCCAGAATTTATTATTTGATTTCTTGGTGACGGCCATTCTTTCTGGGGTAAGACTGAACTTAGCGTTGTTTTAGTTTGCATTTCTCTAATGACCAGCAATGTTGAACATTTCTTCATGTATTTATTGGCATTTGTACTTTTTCTTCTGTGGAGCTTCTGTTCATTTTACTTGATCATGTTTTCATTGCGTCTTTTATTTTGGAAGTCTTAATTTTTTTGAATTTTTTTATATACAGTATTCTAGATAATAGTCCTCTGAGAAATAGCTGACAAAATTTTTTTTCTCATTCTTTTCACTCTGTTTCTTTTGCAGTGCAGAAGCTGTTTGATTTGATATGGTCCCATTTGTTGGTGCTATTTCCTGTGCAAGTGGGATTTTGTTCAGAAAGTCCTTGCCTGTACCTGTAATTGCAAGAGTTTTGCCTGTTTTATCTTCCAGTAGGTTGTTTCTCTTTAAACATTTAGTTCTTTGATCCATTTTAATTTTAAGTACATGGTAAGAAATGTGCGTCTAGATTCAATCTTCTGTATGTCGATGGCTAGTTTTAGTAAAGAGGCTATCTTTACTCCAGTGTGTTTTTGGCTCCTTTGTCAAAGATCAAATATTTGAACATACTTAAGATTATTTCTGCATCCTGTTTCTGTTCAGTGGATCCTCATGTCTGTTGTTGTGTTAGTACTTTGCTATTTTTATCACTGTAGCTTAGCAAGATAATTTCAAGTCCAGAATTGTTATGCCTCTCACTTTTCTCTTGTCACCTAGTATAGCATTTGTTTAGAACTTACATGTTTTTTTCTTCTCACTCTACAAACTTCCTTGGATCTATGCAACTGCACAATGGTAAATACACTATTTAATATAGTGAATTTCCCTTCACATGTGGGAAAATCATATCCAAAATTCATTGTCTCATTTTTCCCCAAAACCCTCCTCTTTCTTCTGTATTCCCTATACCACTAAACAGCACCACCATCCTTTCAGCTAGCTCCAAGATAGAAACCTGGACATTAGCCTTAACTTTCTCACCTCTGCCCTCTTATATCCATTCAGTACCGAGTCGTAGTGACTTACCTTCTGAGTATCTTTTAAATCATTCCAGTTCCCATATTTCCTACCATGATAATCCATTATCAATACTGCAGTAACAGCTTCTCTCTAAAATGATCCTCTTTCACAGATCTTTCTATGATTTCTCTAAAATGCAAACCTTATCCCATCTTTGTCCTGACTCCCCATAACCTTTGTTATAACAAAGGTTGAGGACTGGAGGACTGGAGATATAGCTCAGTGCTAAAGTGTTTGCCTAGCATTCATAAAGGTTCACTCCACAATACTGCAGGAAGTTGGCAGGGAAAGGAGAAGAGAAGAGAAAAAAGAGGAGAAGAGTGAAAAGAGAAGGAAAGATAGGATTGAATGTTTTAATGATGCCTAAGGCTTTTCATTTGCTTCTTTCTGCTTGCCTTTTCCTTATGACCTTTGGCCTTTTGGTGATTTCTACATATTACTGAGATTTTAACTTGTTCATTGTTCCTTTTGCAACATTTTCATTGATACTCTTTCCTCACCCCAAGACAAGAATGTGTGCCCCTTCTGTGGTTTCACCATTTCCTATACTTACCCTGTCACAGCACCTATCTTCAGTGCCTGTCACAGTAAGTACATATAGTGTGTGCTCATAAATGTTTATTGGGAAAATTTCCTCCTTAAACAAGTTATTTAACCTTTTTGAACATCATCAGTTAAAAGAGAATAATGCCCTGCCTACTTCATAAGGTTGTTTCTGGACCTTCTAAGTTGAGAAAAATAAAGTTTAGCATAGTAATTAAGAGTGAGTTCTAGATCTGTATTGCTTGGTTTTTAATCTTAGCTTCTTCCATGTAGTGTGGTCTTGAGCAAGTTAGTTCTCTATGTCTTTTCTCTTTAGTAAAATGGTAATGTCCACAATATGTAACTCAGAGTTGTTGAAGGACTGAATGAGTTTCTACATGGAAAGCATTTTGAATAGTGCCTGAGAACACTATGTATATGTTAGCTAATAAACATAATATTTTTAATTTATAAGCTCAAAAATGGGTGAGGTATGGAGAGAAGGAGAATAAAGGAGAAAGAGTCATACACAGACATATACAAACAAATCATCAGTATTTAAATCTGTTAAAAGAATGAAGGATTAATATCACTTTTAAGAATGTGTTTCTCTTTTTTCTTTTGTGATATTGTAATTGCTATGCCAGAGATTATTTTCCACAAATAAATTCAAATAATAATTCTTGATTTGCATGAAATTTTGGGGAAAAATAGTGTTCAGTTTCCTTGCCAAGCCCACAAACATTTTTTGAATCTTTGTACATAAGTAGATGGAAGTTAACAGAGGGAAGATTTCTAGTTTAATTTATACAGAATAATTATTACATCACTGATACCTAACTTCATTTTCCTGTATAATTTCATGACATGAATAATTCAGTATTTGGATGGTATGAATTCAATAAAACTATAATTATTAAAAAAATAGAAAACTCAAGGGCATTTAGTTTTATGCATTTGTATTCACATGAGAGAATTTTCTCAATTTAATTTAAATTGAATTTTATAATATACATTTGTATCTTGACTTTGGACATAGAGCTGTTCCTAATTTCTATTCTTTTTTCTGGTTCTTCTTAGAGTTGGTGGTTCCAGGATTTCACTAAGAATGACATTAGGAAGAGAAGTGACTTCCCCTCTTCGGGCAGTATCTTCTTCTGCTACAAATGGGAAAAATGTTCTAAGGTGGGATCTTTCACCAGAGCAAATTAGAACAAGAACTGAGGAATTAATCATGCAGACCAAACAGGTGTATGATACTGTTGGAATGCTCAAGATGGAGGAAGTCACCTATGAGAACTGTTTACAAGTGCTGGCAGATGTGGAGGTGACATACATAGGTGGGTTGCACAAGTGTGTCAGTATTCCATTCTTTGTCATCTAAAGCCATTTCATGCTTTGTTTCCTGGCAGTTAGACTTCCAGTTTTATAAGAGATTAGTTTTTATATTATGGTTATTTAGTTGCTTAGAATAAAATCACCTATGATTTATAAATTTTATTATGTTGATAAAGGTGCTATAAATGACAACTGTCATTACACTGTTTTCTGAACAGCATTTGAGAATACATTTTAAAACTTTCAAGTATACCCTAACCCAGTAATTCCATTATCCTGGAATTTATTCTAAGGAAATAATAAGATACAGGCAAAATTATATAAATTTATGTAAAAGTATGCACTTTTCTCATAGACTCAAAAACAACCCCCAAATCTCATCGAATAGAATTGTGGATATACAACTACAATTTGGTGACTAAATAGTGAACTATCCATCCTCTGACACTCTGTAACCATGAATATCATAGAAGTAGTATTAAATGACACAGAAGAAAAGGATGCAGAGGAAAAACTGGAAGAAAATTAGGTTTCACAGAGTTACAGGATTTTGCAGAGAAGCAGAACCAATAGAGTGCATGCAGGGAGATTTCTTAAAGGAACTGGCTCACGTGATAATGGGAAATGACAAGTCTACTCTCTGCATGTGGACCAGCAGCCCGAGACTCAAAGTACCAGCTGTGCAGATGAGGCCTGAACGTGGTCTATGCAGAGTTCTTCCTTGCTTGGGCAGGCAGAACTTTTTTGTTTTGGACAGGCCCTCCTGGGACGCAGCTACTCATATTACACAGAACAATCAGCTCACTCTCAGTTCACAGATGTAACTGTTAGACTGTCAGGAATTACATAGAATTAACTATCACAACAGTTAATATTCTGAGTGGGATTTTACAGTTTATTTTTGACTTTCTTCTTTATGTGTTTCTTTGTTTTCCATATTTACCACATCAAACATATAGAGTATTGTTTTTATAAGATGTCAGATCTTTTGAGTTAGAAGGAATGAAGACTCACTTTGGTTATCTCTTAGAATTGGACATACTTTGTAGGGTGACTGACTAAAAACCTTGGCTATATATCTAAACTTCATAAGAGAATATGAAGTAAGTGAAAAACTGGATCATAAGTATTTCTCTGCATCCTGAAATTGGAAAGGCTGTCAGAACCCAGCACAGCCAGAGCAACCTGTTTATCTCTCCATCACCAAGAACTCCTACCCTATGTTCCACTGTAATAAGGAATTTAGGTGGATATTTTAATCTCGCATTTCTTTCCATATCTATCCTAGTACCAATTAGTTCACTTTCATTAATGACCACTACTACATCTGCTTATGAGGATCTGGTAAAAGTCTTAAGAGTCCAAGGGATGAAACTGGTCCTGACTCAGCAGTTTTTACAACAGGTACCTTCCTATGTTTCTCCTGCCCTGTTCGGGGCCTGTCCTCAGTTCAGGTGCGTACATCGTTAGTGACTTATGGCTTGGATGGTGGGCTGTCCTACTCACATATTTGACTGGTCTAAAAATCCATGGGGATTTAAAAACAAAATCCTTTTAAAATAATTATCTTTAATTCTAGTTTTTATACTCTTTTAAGCATATCTCAAAATCTGTGGTGTTTATTTTTGTTCTTAAATTTATCTTTTGGTTAATCATTAAAATTTTTGAGTTTCTGGATGGATTGTTTTAAATTCACTTTCTCTTATCTGTGCATGTTCTGAGAGTTCCTCCTCCTACAGTAAATGTTAAAGCTGCTTTTGTCTAATGCCAGGTACAAAGCATCAGCATTGTTTATAGTTTGGCAGGGAGAGTGTATGTAAGTCTGGCTCCAACTTTGCGGCAAAGTACAGAAGGAAATGGTTTTCAGCGTGACTGTTTATTTAAGAATCTGCTGCCAGTTTTAGGCTTCTGAATTTTGGGTTAGTAATTCAAGTTCCTGAACAGTTTTGATTCCTTCTTAATAACACTAAGCTATTTTTTAGAAATAAAGAAAAACTACAACATAAAGTTAACTGAATCACCTAAGTACTGTATGGATTAAAGTTTAAACCTTCTGTTCCATTTTTTCCTTAACTATTAGGCAAAACATTATAGATTAAATTAAGTCCTACCAAACATGGTGTTGCATGCCTATGATCCCAGCTCTCAGGAAGCTGAGGCAGGAGGATCACTGCAACTTTGAGGCCAGCCTGGGCTATCTAGTGAATTCAAGACAAACCTGAATTACGTAGCAAGTCCTGTCTCAAAAACCAAAAAATATATATAAATTAAATCCTAAAATATACTTGTATAAGTTACATTTTGTAGTATACATTATGGACTTATTTTGATATTTCTGGCAGATATTTTTTAAACAATTTTATTTGTAACAGTCTTTTAAGAGGACTGATAAATGAGGCAGCTTATCGAACTATACTATTTCTTGGTGTTTAAAGGATAGATAACACATGTATAAATTTTACCTCTTTGTAATACCTCAAAATACTGGAAATGATAAAAGTATTCATTGTCAGCATAACTACAACCATTGCTATAAAGTATATTTATTTTTGTTCTGTAGTACTAAGTATTTCACTGATACCAGGTTTATCCAAATAAAGTCAAAATGCAATATATGAAAAACCCAAGGACCACTTTTAACAGCTGAAGATTAGAGCAAACTAATTTATTTACCATCATCATTAAAAGGGATATTCCCATATCTAGCTGTGTTTACTGGATGAGTCCACTTAAAATTCTGAGAATCCTCACAAATTATATGGACTTTTAGAGTTTATATGATGTGTGCATTTGGAGGAGGGTCCATAATTTTGGTTTGATTCTTTAAGGCATCTGTAGTTTAAAAAAAGAAGAAAGGAAATCTGTTCTAAACAAACCCTATCCTGCTAAATCGATCTGCTTATTTCCTGAAAACCCTTGTCTTTCCAGGCCCCATGCTTGCAGGCTTTATTTTTCCAACCCCATTCTAAGCCCCTCATCCTGTAAGATCTAATCTCCATAGCACATTACCTGGTGTCCCAGCGCTTGGGAGCTACTGCCTGTGAGTATCTTGTTTATTTGACAGCCAACAGGCTCTGTCCCATGTTCTTCTTTATCTTATTAATGTACTGTTCTTGCCTTCCCAGGTCATAAGAACTGTAAATTGTCAGTATAAAAACTGTATCTTCAACTACATACATTCCCAGTTAATAAATTACACCCTAAATGTACTTAAATAAGTGTTTAGTGCACATCCTCTTGTTCATAAAGACTTCAAATAGAACAGCCAAGATTTGCTTTAGTTAATGTTTCTTGACAGTGTTGGGAACTTTTACAGAATATATAAAATGAAAAACATAATCAGCTTGGTCATTCATCTAGGAAGAAGATATTTGGCTTAATACTGATTTGGCAGGTCCTGTCATGCTCATGGTTTCTTCCTCTGTCAACAGTGGAAAGAACCATGCTAGATTTTCCTCAGCATGTGTCCTGTGACAAAGAAGTACGGGCAGCAAGTACAGAAGCAGACAAAAGACTTTCTCGTTTTGATATCGAGATGAGCATGAGAGAAGACATATTTCAGAAAATTGTTCATTTGAAGGTAAGTGGTATTATGAATTCCTTTAAGGGGGGAGTGGAGACCTACAACCCAAAAGTAAAATCTGCAAGCTGGAGCTCAGGGGCAGAATGCACGAGGCCCTGGGTTCTGTCCCCAGCACAAGAGTACTCTTTGACCCAGGATAAGTATTTGAATTTTCCTAGATTTGGTTTCTAATGATTATAACGAATATCACATAGTATTATGTAATGTATTATAATGATTAGATTTACATTGAATTATGATTTCATTCACTTAAAATTAAAGACCACACCAGGGTGATGGTGCATACCAGTAATCCCAGCACTTGGGAAGCTGAGACAAGAAGATTGCCATGAGTTTGAGACCAACCTGGTCTACATAGTGAGTTCAAGGCTACCCTGGACTACTTAGTGAGACCCTGTGTAAAAAAAAAAAAAAAAATCAAACGAGTAAGCAAAAGATACATCTGTAAATCTGTATTTGACCATCATAAGCTATCAAGTTCAGAGTTAAAAATCTCTGAATTTGGATGGTTTATAGTAGATCTGTTTAATTAGAAGCAAATGGAATTCAGTTCTCTATAAATACCTTGGTTTTGGCTGTAATATTAATGACAAGACTTGAAAATGTACATGAGAGTCATGCTTGCTGCTGTCATCCTTATGTTTTTTAGTACTCACAGAAATTATGGATAATGAGTGTTCTACATGGGTCAGTTTTGAATACTTTGATCTTTTTATCAACAATGTTGATTTGCTTCCCAGAATTTTCATCATGTCTTAGTTTTAAATTTTTATTTTCCTGATACCTTTACAATTTTTTGAAAAAGTGTTTCACTGTGCTGGGCACTTTTTATTATGCATATTACTTTCTGCAGAATTGCAAAAAATTTCAATTTACAACTCTTTACGGACTATGCAATGAAGACTTTGTTTAGACATGTAGGTTGTATATGCTTTTTATTTTCTTATGTTTTTACTCTATAATTAATAGTTATCAGTATGATTCAGAATAGTGCAACTTGACATTATAATAAAAATAAATGATAGTCCTTATTAGCTAAGTTTTTTTTTTAGTATCAGAAATCAAACTCAACCTCACACTTGGCAGGCAGGTGCTGAGACTATGTGCCCAGCAAGTTTGTTATTCTTGGAGACAAAGTTTTACTGTGTAGTTCAGGCTGGCTTTGTGAATCCACTGTGTAGTCCAAGCTGGCCTTATATAATTGCCTCGCAGCAATCCTTTTTCCTCAGCCTCCCCAAGTACTAGGATTTATAAGCATGGGCAACCATGCCCACCTCAATTATTTTCGTTTTCAACAAAGATATTATTCTGTGTGGTTTGAATCATGACCTTTATATTCTCTAGTTTTTATCTCATCCCCAAATTATTTTCTTTATAGTCTATATTGTACATATGCTTTAGAATTTTTTCCTAAAATTTCTAATTTGCTTTGATTGACTCTATTTCATCATGACATTTTTTTTCTTAGAGATGCTATGCACAATAGACAAATACCACTGAGCTCACTCCTAGCCTCTCATATAACTTACTCATTTGGAATAATGTTTTCATTACTATTCTACTGTCTGATTCTTAGGAATGTTACTAAGATACAGAAAGTTTGTTTAGATTTCCTTGTCATACTTTATAATAAAAATAAATTTCCCATATATTTGAGATTGATCCCACTAAATTTAGAAGCAAAGTGCTATTTGTAGAGTAGACTATACTACTCATTAGTACCTGATGGACATCAGTATATTCATCAGATCTGTATTTATTTGAGCTGGTCTATTTCAGAATTGTATTTAGCAATTTAAGGTAGGTTCAGAATCTATTCCATAATTTTTTCTCTTTCCAGTGGAGCTGCTGGTTTCATACATGTGGATTATAAAGCTATATCAGAATAATATAAATTAACTTTTATTTGTTTTTCCATTGAAACTCATTAGGTAAAAAATACTCATTAGGTGAATTGACTTACTTATAGCACTTTTGACATATATTAATGTTTACTTAAGGAATATTTTAAAAACTGTAGAATTACAAGTATCAGTTTTCTGCTGGAGTTGGACACTTTAACAAATGGTAAATCTTTTTTATATTTATTAATATATGATCACATTCATCGTGGGCATTTTAACATGTGCGTAATGTATCTTTTTACATCTCCTTCCTTCCCTTTCTCTCCCCTCCATCCATATCTTCATCCCTTAATCTTATCCCATTCTTATCTACAGTACAAAATTACATACAATTTAAATATTCCATTTATTTTTCCTTTCCAATACTGTAAGTGACATAGGACAGTGCAATACTTATGCCCAAGCTGGATAAATAAGTTCTTAATATGAAGTCAGCAGTTTCAAGGCATGCTTCACTAATGAGGATGCTCTGAATAGTGTTGAGTTCCCAAGTTACCAATAATGCATAGATGGTAATCAAATATAATATTTTAGCTCTCATGTCATTTGTCACTTAAGATTAATAAAAAGACATGTGAAATTGTATTTAATTGTTCTTTTCACAGATCACCCAACAGAGATACCTGTTACCCGTTGATGTATAAGCTATTGCTCTAAAACTTAATAACCAGAAATAGCATCAATTACTTTATTTTCTCTCAGAGTGTCTGTGAATCAGAAATTCGGGAAGGAATTAGTTGGGTAGTTATTTCTTGGGGTCTCATATCCAGTTTCAGTCATTTGTGGCTGGGGTTCAAGCAGGCAGAAGCTAGTCAGGCATTCCTCTTTCTTTGTGTAATCTGAAGGTATCTTGGTCAGCATTGGCCGTCATAGCAAAGTAACACAAAGGGCTTTAAACAATAGAAACTTACTTTTTTATGGTTTTAGAGACCAGAAGTCTAAGATGAGAGTACCAGCATTAGATCACCAAATAAGAGTTCCCCTTGTGGCTTGAATACTGTCCCTTTGCAAATGACTTATATAGTCTTCCTTCAATGCAAGCTACTCTCCTTGTTATAAAGTTAAGCATGCTCTCAATATCCCACCCTTTCTACATCATTTATCCTAAATTACTGCCTTAAAAAAAAAATCTGTCTCCAAATACAGTCATGTGGGGTGGGGGGTTAGGGCTTCAACAAATGAATTTTGAGAGGACACAGTTCAATCCATTACGCAGGACATCTTCATGTAATCTGTTTATGTGGGTTGACTGGGGCTTCCTTAATGCATAGAAGCATCAGGAGAGAGGAGTTCTTTGCTAGAGACTTAGGGCTCTAATACAAGCATTCCAGCAGAGAGTGTACCTTGCATTTTATGATCTCAGAAATCATATCATACCATCTCATGCCATATTGCATGATGCCATGGTTTGGACTGCAAATATCCTCCAAGTTCCATTTGCTGAAAGCTTGGTTCCTATCCTCTGGCAATATTGAGAGATGGTGGAGTTGAGGCCTAGTAGAAGAAAGTTAAATTGCTGGCAACGTGCTCTTGAAGGGGATATTAGGATCCTATCCCCTTCCTTTCTCTTTGTTTCCTGGCCACCTTGATATGGACAGCTTTGCTTCAATCCACCATGTGCTCCCCACTATAATACACTTCTTTGCCATGGACCTAAAAAAGCAACAGTGCCAACTGGCCATAGATGAAAACCTTTGAAGTCATGAGCTAAAATAAAACCTTTCTTTCATGTAATTGATTATCTTATATATTTTGTCACAGTGACAGAAAGCTGACTAATACAGATGATTGATCACTGAAAAGTTCCCAGGTTCAATGAGCACCACTTCTCAGTCTGGGGAGTATCATTGGATTTGTAGTCATGTTTCAAAACCTCCAAAATAAATAATTCTAAATTTATGAAGAAACTATACTAGATCCTAAGACTGACTTGTGTGTTGTGATCTCTGCCTTTCCATCCCTCCAATGTGTGGCTAGTAATGGTATTTTGCGTATGTATAGCAATAAGGCTATCTGATTTAACCTTTATACGCATCTCATGAGGTGGCCCTTCTTCCTTCTAAGTAGAAAAAGTAAAGTTGATAAATGGTAACCTTCCAAGAGTCATCTTAGTGAAGCCAGATGTGGTGGCATACACCTGTTGTCCCAGCATGTAGGACACAGGCAAAAGGATCACTGTGTGTTTGAGGTTAGCCTGAGTTCAAGGCTAGACTGGAATATGTAGTGAGACCTTATCTCAAAACACCAAAAACAAAAATCAAGAGCAGCATAGTGGTCAGTAAGTGCTTGGCAGATAACCATGTACACTTTATGTTAAACCCCTCAAGGGAAGATCTGTGTTATGTTTCACTCTGTTTTGAACCTCTAGCAAAAAAAGAACGGCTATGAAATAAGCATTTAGTAATTCTTTATCTTAGTCACTTTTCTAATCTCTTACCCGGGTTTAGCCAAATACTGTCTACTCACAAGGAGGAGAGGCTTGTTTTGACTCATAATTTTTAAAAGTTTGTGTGTGGTGTAAGGGCCTGCACTGAGGAAAGTTTCTCAGGTCATGGAGCCCAGAAAGCAGAGAAGGAAGGATCCTGGAAGAGAGATGTGTCCTACTCCAGTGACCTGCTTCTTCTGGCCAGTGGCACCTTCCAGCAGCACACCTAGCTGCCGAACTTAGCAGCAGGTGACTCCTCTGGTATGCAATGTGCCCGCATGGATCCAGTCACCTTCCTCAAGTCCTGCCTATGAGTGCTTGAGGCTTTTGTGGGTCTCCATGTAAACCATAACACTCTATGATGAACTAATGTGGGAAACCAGTGGCAGGTTCATAAAATAGGCCTTCAGTAATTGGTGCTGGAACATAAGTTATCTATGTGGAAAAAAATTAAAAGTGATCTCTTCCTCACAACAGACTGAAAAAACAGTTCCTAATACATGAAGGTCTTAAATTAAAAGATTAAAATTTAAAGTTTCTAGAACTTTATCTAGGATGATGTCTTTATATCATCTGGGCACAAGATATATTTCTAAAACAAGACACAAAAATGCTAATTATGAAATATAAGCTAATAAATTAACTACATTAAAATAACTGATTCAGCCAAACATGATGACTCATGCCTATAATCCCAGCACTCAGGCTGAGGCAAGAGGATCAGTATGAATTTGAGGCCAACCTGGGCTACAAAGTTAGCTTAAAGCCAGCCTGAACTGCATAGCGAGCCCCTGTCTCAAAAAGATTAAAATAAAGTAACTGGTTCATAAAGTAAAAAAGATAAGTACTGAGAAAAGAAAATTACAAAACATTACATTAGCAAAATAAGTCTAGGATATACAGAAAACTAGTGCATCAGAAACAGAGGAACATCCCAGTAAAAAGATAGGCAGATGACTTGAAGAAATAATTCAGAAGAAACACAAATGGCAATTAATCATATGAAAAAATACCCTCATTAGTATTTAAGGAAATGCAAATGAAGGCCACAGCAAGTTGCTGTTTTTCACATACAAGACTGGCAAAAATTAAGAACTCTAGCAATGGCAGTTTTCTTTGTGAATATGGTTCAATGAAAGTGTTCATGTACTGCTAGAATATGATTAATTAAAAACAATAATAACTAAGGTGGATAAAGCAGATTTATAAAATCAATCCTAAATTCTCTACAGCCCTGCATACTCTCTCTACCTCCACCTCAAATATTTACCTAGACAAGGATAGCAAACCTTTTAGAGCTTTCAATTATATCAAACAGCTAGCTTCAGCAAGCATGCCATAGATTTGCCTCCATTGTCTAGAGGTATTTTTGTAGTTGTGCCCAAATGAAATTGGACAAGTGTTTATTACAGTATTACAATAAAAGTTGATTATTTCAACTCAGTTTTTTATCAGCAAGAAAAAGAATCAATCACATGTGACATTTGTACAAGTGAGTATTTTATAGTATTGAAATGAATGTGGCAACTGTGAAACTATATGGCTCAATCTTAGTAACAATGAGAAAAAGAAATGCAGAGTGCTGCATACAACATTATCATTTTATAAAGCTCAAAAATAAATATACCTAAGTGATAGAACTAGAAAAATGTGTATCATAAAATTCAACAGTTTTCTTTTGTATTGGTTGCCTGTTACATTGGTAAATGTAACTGTGTTAATGTTCTGTTTTATAAATGAGGAATGGATTTAATTTGTCCTTATAACTCACATGGATATAATCATATTCATTTGTGCATATCAAGTATTACATAAAAATTTATTAAATCTATTCTTAATTCTACCAAAAAAATAACTTCTTCATCCTGTTAGCTAAAGAATGACCAAATGTCAAAAGCTGTTAATTATGCAACAGGTCTTGGTATTTCTCATTTCTGATACAATCTTCTCAATCACTAACCAAAATCCAGCAAAAATCAGTTGCATAGATATTCTTTTTTTTTTTTTTTGGTACCGGGGGTCGAAATCACAACCACATGCTTGCAAGGCAGGCACTTATGCCGCTGAGCTAAATCCCCAGCCCCCTGCATAGATATTCTTTCGAGCTGCATTGTGAGGAAAATGTACAGTGTCTTCATGACAAAACAGTTTAACCATATTTCATTGTAGTCATTTACTAAGTAATAAATGCACAATAAGAATTCTTTGGTAAAATAGATGCTGAACTTTTAGAACTACATTTGTGAAATAAAATGACCAGTTATAATATTGTATACATGTTTTCAGAGCTGCAGACTTTAGCTTTACCAGTTTTTTTTTAGGCAATTCAGAATTTAAAAGGGAAAGTTTTAATGTTACAAGGCTGATGAGTAAGTCATGGAATAAAGTACAGATTTGAACCCAGAGCTTCATTCATGGCCCTATCACTGAGCACAGGCCCTACCACTGAGGTACAACCCCAGCCCAATAACAGATGCTTTTAAGTATATATGCTTTCTCCTACTCTACTGCCCATGGAGAGCCAGCACCCTAAAACCATGACCATGTAGGGTGTGGTGATGTACATTCCGAGAGGCTGAGGCAGGACAATTTTAAGTTTGAACTCAATCTGGGCAGTTTATTGAGATGCTGTCTCAAAATAAAAATAGAGAGGCCCCTCCCCTTACCTGAAGTGCCTTTGTACACCTGAAGGAGCCTCAGTGACCCATTTCCCCCACCCACAATTCCTCAGCAGGCCAGCAGGAGCATTAGCACCCCTCACCCCCACCCTGCAGTACCTTGGCAGGTCAGGGGGAGTGTTGACAACCCCTCCCCATATCTGGAGGACTTCAGCAGACAGGTGATCACATGGATAAGTTCTTCCCCCATCCAGAGGACCTTGGCAGGCTAATGAAAACACAGATGAGCTCTTCCACACGAAGGACCCCAGGTGGGGCAGCAAGAATGCCAAAGAAGCCTCCCCCTATCCAGAGGAAGATGGCTGGGCCTGAAAGACCCCCAGTGACACAGTAAGGCCCCAGCTAGGGCACATACCATGGACAGGAGGGTCTAGCAGTCTGGAAAAGTCTGAAGCTGCAGTAACAATATGAACTAAGGGTTGGTTTACATCAATCCTCATAGGCTAGTCAGCCCAGGAAGAATCCAGGACTCACCCAACTGGCCCCACAAGAGGAATTCAGGTGAATTCCTGTATACTGTGAGACCTGGAAACTGGGTGAGTAGCAGCCACATAATAGGACCCTAAGGACACACACTTTGTACGGATGAGACTAGTGGAATTGAAAAGACTGAAATATCAACCAAGAGGTGAAAATGACAAAATGAAAAATCAAAATGTAATCTCAAACCCCCAGCCCATCTGGAACAAGTACAGGAGACAGCAACATTGAAGACACTGGAGGACACACATCTAAAATTTCTGAAAAACAATAGCAAGTAAAGTAAAAAACCAGATCCACTAGGCTATACAGGAAATCAGATCAGAGATAATCTCTTAGGAAAAAAAAAAGCTGACAACCTTAATGAAGGAATTGCTCAGCATAGCTAGAGAAGACATAGATTAAAAAATACAGGAGCATAGGAAGATGATGGAAACCATGAGTGAACAATACAGAAAAGAAATTGAATGAATGATACAGATTCAAAGGGATATCCAGGAAATTAAAAATTCCATTGAAAGCTGGCAAGACTGCTTGAATGAAAACTAAAGCTAGACTTTCAGACCTTGAAGACAGGATCGTGGCTAGCAGTCACAAAGGAAAGATCTTTTAAAAATAACAGGGAACCACAAAATAACAGTTCAACAGCTCCAAAACAATGCAAAGAAAAACAGTGTAAGACTGACAGGTGTCAATGAAAATGCAGGAGCCAACACAAATTACATTTTTAAAAAAAATTTGCAGAAGGAATAGCAGAAAATTTCCCAAACATGAGTACAGATAAGTGAGGCATATAGAACTCCACACATCCATAGCCAAAATAAATCTATAGCCAGGTATATAATAATCAAGATCCCAGAAATTTAGCATAAGAACAGAATATCAAAAAGCTGTTAGAGAAAAGAAACCAATCACCAGTAAAGGAAAACCTGTTAGAATCATGGCCAACTTCTTAACACAAACCTTCCAGTCAAGAAGAGTTTGGAGTGAAGTATTAGAAGTCTTAAAAGAAAAACAACTTCCAGCCCAGGTTGATGTACCCAGAAAAACTGTCTTTCAAAATTAATGGAGAAGAAGAAACCAGTTCACCTTTCCTGTGAGCCAGCAAAAGCCATGCTGGGTCTGGGAGGAGTACAATAAGAAGCCAATTCACCCTTCCCATGAGTCAGCAGAAGTCAGGCTGGTTCTGGGAGGAGTATAAGAAGCCAAGGCACCCTTCCTATAAACTGTGTAAACCATGCAGGGCCCAGGCAGAGAGACACCAATTTGCCCTTCCCATCAGCTGCACAAATATGCAGGGCCCAGGAAAAGAAAAGGCAGTTTGTCCTTCCTATGAGTCAGCAGAAGCCATGCTAGATCTGGGAGGAGTACAAAAAGCCAATTGGTCCTCCCTGTAAGCCACACAAATTATGAGGGTCCCAGGAAGAAAGAAACCAGTTCACCCTTCCCATGAGCTAACCAGCGCACAGGCTGAAAATCAAGAAGCCCCCCTTCCCCGACCCCAGCCCCATAAACAACTGACAGGTTCGGAAGACAGGATGAGGTAATAGCAACTGAGGTACAAAAACAATTAAATGCTTGTATTGTTTGATTGACTTTGCAGGCCTATGGACCGGTAGTTGAAGCATCTATTAGGAGAGAAACAGTTGGCAGTACCAAATATGGGGGATTTCCTTCTGTCTTGTTTTTTAAATCCAGTATTGTTCCCATTGTTTTGTTTTGTTCTGATTTATTGCTTTGTTTTATTTAATGTTCTGCTTTGATTGGTTTTATTCTGTTTTGTTTTATTGGACTTTACTATGTCTGATGGTATAAACAACTATTGTGAAGATAACAAGATATATTGTTGATTTCCTAATATCCTGTTTTAAAGTTCTGTACCACTTTCACTGTTTTGTTTTGAATGGCTTTCATCTGTTTTATTTTGTTAGGTTTTATTCTCTTTTTTAAAATAGCAATAAAAAATTAATGGAGAAATTAAATATTTTCATGACAAAGAACAACTGAAGAAATTCATGTCCACTAAAACCAACCCTAGAAATAGTACTGAAAGATATTCTAGATAGTTAAAATGACCACAATTCCCAGAACAACAAAAGAAAGAAACCCACCAGTCAGGGCAAGCAGTTAAAGAGGAAAAGCAGAAAATCAACAACAGGAAAATAGCATGACAAAGATAAGCCAATACATAACCATTTATATCCATCAATGTAAATGGCCTCTATTCACCAATTAAAAGAAATAGATTGGCAGAATTAATCAAGAAATAAGATCCAATATTATACTGTGTACAAGAAATACACTTAACTCAAGAAATTCATGGACCAAAAGTCCAAGGATGGAAAACAATATTCCTTGCAACAGGAACCCAGAAAAAAGCAGGGATAGCTATTTTGTTTGCAGACAAGGTGAACTTCAAACCAAGAATGATCAAAAGAGATAAAGGAAATCACTACATACTTATTAGAGGGAAAATTCAAGAGAAAGAAAAAATCATAAATACATATGCACCAAATATGGGAGCACATGAAAAATCAAAGATGCACTAACATACTTGTATATCCCATTGTCTCAAGTAATAGATCAACTACACAAAAAGTCAGCAAAAAAATAACAGTGAATCAAACGTGAACAAATGGACTTAGTAGACATTTACAGAGTGTTCAACAACATCAGAATACACATTGTTCTCAGCTGCACATGGGTATCTCTCTTTCTGGGCCCTGCATGGTTTACACAGCTTACAGGAAGAGTGCCTTGGCTTTTTATACTCCTCCCAGACCCAGCCTGACTTCTGCTGACTCATGGGAAGGGGGAATTGGCTTCTTCTTGTGCTCCTCCCAGACCCAGCATGGCTTCTGCTGGCTCACAGGAAAGGTGAACTGGTTTCTTCTCCATTAATTTTGAAATATACCATATATTATCCCATAGAAGATGCTTAAGTAAATGCAAAGGAATTGAAATTATCCCATGTATATTATCTGACCATAATGTATTGAAATTGGAAATTAATGACAAAAGAAACTGCAAAAATACAAAAGTACATGGAAATTAAATAATACCCTCCTGAACAATCAATTGGTCACAGATAAAGTTAAAGAAGAAATTAAACAATATATAATTAAATGAAAATGTAGATACAACATACCAGCACCTATGGGATGCAATGAAAGCAATCCTAAGAGGGATATATATAACAGTGAATTCTCCCATCAGGAAAACAGAATAAGCACAAATAAACAACCTAATGCTGCACCCCAAGCTTCTAAAAAAAGAAGAGCAAATCAAGTCCAAAGCCAAAAGAAGGGAGGAAATTACAAAGATCAGAGAAGAAATTAGCACAATTGAGACTAAGAAAACAATACAAAGAATTAATGAATTGAAGAGTTGGTTCTTTGAAAGAATAAACAAAATTAACTCCTGGCCAACCTTATCAAGAAAAGGAAAGAAAAAACTCAAATTCATGCAATGAGGAATGAAAAGGGGGAAATCACTACAGATCCTGTAGAAATTCAGAAGATTATCAGCCCCCATTTTGAAAGATTCACATAGACTGGAAAACACCATAAGAAATGGACAGATTTCCTAGATATGCATGAATTACCAAAGCTGAATCAGGAGAATATAAAAATTTTGAATAGCTCAATTATCAATTCCTGTAATTGAAAATAATTATAAACTTACCAACAAAGAAAAGCCCAGGTCCTGATGAATTCTCAGCTGAATTCTACAAGAAATTTAGAGAAGCTTTAATGCCAATACTTCTCAAACTCTTTAATGAAATTGAAAGGGAAGTAAGTCTCCCTAACTCATTCCTGGAGACAAGTATTACTGTGATACTGAAACCAGAGAAAGACCCAACCAAAAAGGAGAAGTATAGGCCAATCTCCCTAATGAACATAGATGCAAAAATTCTCAATAAAATACTGAGCAACAGTAAAATACTGAGCAAAGAGAATGCAGTAAATCATCAAGAAGATTATGCACCATGAGCAAGTGGGACTCATCCCAGGAATGCAGGGATGGTTCAACATATGCAGATCAATAAACATATACCACATCAACAGAGCCAAAGACAAAAATCACATGATCATCTCAATGGATGCATAAAAAGTCTTTGATAAAGCCCAATGCTCATTCACAATAAAAACCCTACAGTAAATCGGAATAGATGGTCTCTACCTCAATCTGATAAAAGCCATCTATGACAGATCAAAAGCCAGCATCATACTAAATGGACAAAAACTGAAAGTTTTCACTCTCAAATCAGGAACAAGGCAAGGATGTCCATTCCCTCCACTCCTATTTGGTATAGTTCTAGAAATGTTAGAGCAATTAGATGAGAGAGAAATGAAAGGTATAAGGGTAGGAAAGAAAAAAGTTAAATTACTAGTATTTGCAGATGACATGAAACTCTACATAGACGACCCCAAAAACTTCACCAAAGACTACAAGAGTTAATAAGCAAATTCAGCAGCATAGTTGGATACAAAGTCAACACTCAAAAATCAACTGCCTGGCAAGCACAAGGTTGTGAGTTCTATCTCTGGCATACACACACAAAAAAAAATTTCATTAAACCAGGCATGGTGGTGCATGCCTGTAATCTTAGCGCTTGGGAGACTGAAGCAGGAGGATTATTGCAAGTTTGAAACTAGCATGGGCTACAAAATGAGCTCAAGGCCAGCCTGAACTGCAGTCAAACCCTGTCTCAAAAAGACCAAAAAAAACCAAAAAATCAATAGCATTCTTGTATACACACAAAAATAAAATCAAAATGGAGGGGGCTGGAAAGTTGCTCAGTACTGATAATGCCCTGGGTTCAATTCCTAGTCCCAACAAATGAATGAATGAATACATGCATATAGTCATATGTTCACAATTTAATTCCACTTATTTACCATGCCCAGTATAATGTTATTGAAACTTACAGTTTTCTCAGGCCCTTACAAATGTGGGGATCCAGCTATAAAATATCAACTGCCATGACTAGTAACCCTACTGCCCAGGAGTCCTTCTTTGTGTGCCATATTTTATCTTTTTTTTTTTTTCTTCACATTATATCATATAGATATTATCTGTTAATAGGTTTTGTTCTCATTATATGATATAAAAGCACTTCTAAGATGTTAATCTTTATTTTCCTTAGTGCCTGCATAATAGGAGCTCAGTAAATGTGTGCTGACTGGAATTGAACTAGCCCTGAGTAAAACATGTCTTCATGCAGTATGCTGCCTCAGTTCCATGTCCTCACCCTGTGGCTGATAGGAAAGTCCTGAATCCTGTGAAAGCACATTGAATCAGAAGCCAGCAGCAGGCCTTTCCACAACTCTCCAGCCCTGGTCTCCAGCCCAGGGTGCAGGCAGCTGTATAAGAAAGTGTTATGTAGAGTAAAAACCCAAAAGTAAATGTAAATGTCATGAGCTGGGGAAAAATGGAAGAAAAAGGAAATAAAGTTAAACTGCAAGTTATTTATGTTTTTAACTTTTGAAATAGGCTCCAGTAACACATTCCTGTTTGTATTTTTATTGGTAATGGGGATTGAACACAGGGACTCACATGGTAGGCAAGTGTTCTATCACTGAGCTATGTATAGCCATTGACCTCCAGTAACATATTCTGTTATCTTTTTATATTGCCTTAGCTAATTCAAAGTTTGTGAATCCATTTTTAAAAGACAAAAGATTTATTCGATCTGAAGAGAAACCAGATTATATGTGTGAATCCATTTTTTATTTATAGTTATTAGAAAATTAAAATATGAAGGCATTTTGAAGAAGAGGCCAAAATCATGAGAGGATTTGGAGGGAAAATCAAGAAAATTTCCCATTTTGTGTTATAAAAGTTTCAAGATTATTAATGAATTAAGGGTGGTAAGGTACTAGTGGGAAGAGCAGTGAGCATAAGGGTTTGAAAAAAAATTTTTATGTTTTACCATTAGATAGCTATTTTATTTGAGAGAGAACATTTAAGTTCAGTTTTATCATTTATAAAATACGTTTGTTGGGCTGGGGATATAGCTCAGTGGCACAGTACCTGCCTGTCAAGTGCAAGACCATGAGTCACCAAAAAATATTCCCATTACCAAAAAAAAAATTAATAAAATAAGTCTGTAAGCCTTCCTGTAGGGGGTGGGGAACATATGAACAGATTCATATAAAAGCACTTTGTTGTAAGAAGAGGTTAAGGAGAAAATAAATCTTGTCACCATAATGGTTAAAATAAGTCTGCTTACTGACAGATCATATAAACTTCAAAATTACTTTAGAGAAATTTAGACCTCTCCTCTTTAGACACAATAAATTTCACCCAAGACTGTGGTCTGGTTCAGATTCAACGGGAGAAATTTTTGTTTAGGAAGGAAGGTACAATTATAGCAAAGCAGTCTAGAAGTATTGCTGACTCCCTCCTATAGCATCCTTAGGCAGTAATTGCGTAGGATTATAAAGGACTATATTATGATGATGGGCTCTGGAACAGGAAAGTGCTTAAGAAGCACATTTTAGAAGCACCTCCCTCCTACCAGAGACCTTCAGATATTGCCTGAGACCTGAGTCTGACTGGCAGGGTGTATGTGAGTCAGTGTTTTTTTAAGCATCCTTTTGTAGTAAGTTAAATATTTCAGTGTTTTAATTAATCATTATAATTGGACATAATTCAAGTATAATTTTTCTTAGATTATCCTTTTACCTGTTTATAGCTGAATAAATAGGTGTATTTTTAGAGTAAGTAGATTTAATTTTAACCCAGAATATGAAATTTGAATATACTTCCAGGCTTTCTGAAATAGCAGCCCTGCTACCTGCAGATACAGCAAGTTAATGTAGGCCTACCCAGGGTGAGAGCCCATTGTGATCAAGAGACCATGGAATAGGAATTCTGCTTATATCAGCTGCTGAGGTTTTGTTATGAGTCTCTCTTGTAAGCTCAGGGGTAAATAGGCCCAAGAACACAGCTGCCTCTGCAGCTGTTCAATTGCATGTGTCAAATCCTTACTGAATGATCCTCTACCCTGGATCTCTGCCTGCTCACCTGTGTCCTTAACAAATTACCCAGCCCTTGCCATGCCTTCTCACCAGGCATCCAACCACCCCTGTCAACAAGCACTGCTTAGTTTGCCCCAGCTTTGCAACTTGCAATGCTATAGTGTCTTGAGACTCGTGTTGCCATGGTTCACACTTCAAGGCAGACTTTCTGGTGTTATTGGTCTCCCCAGATGAACACAAGTTAGTCGCATCTGCATGAACACTGATTTGAACTATCGACCATCCCTCAGGGAGCCAGTCCTTGACCCAGTCATCCCCTAGGAATTCTGGATTTGTTCCCACTGTTTCTAAGATCCCAGTGGATGCCTATACCAGGTGGGGATGGTTGCAACTCCAGTCAGGCCAGCACATTCACCAATTCTACAGGGAAACAAAATGAAGTTATTGTGGAAAAAGTAGTCTCACTATATTTTGCCTTCACTGAAGATAAACTCAGAGGAAACTTTGAATAATGTAAGCATGGGTAACTTATTATTGTGACATAAAGTATTTATTTGTAGGCTGAGTGAAGTAAGGTTTCTATCCTAAATGATATATAACACCCAACTAAACTGCAACTATTAACCTGCTGCACAAAAAAAAAAAAAAAGTTACCAAATTGGTGTAGCAAAGCTTAGCACCGAGAGTTTAAAATGATGTGCAGCTGCCGGGTGTGGTGGTGTACTCCTGTAATCCCAGCACTCGGGAGGCTGAGGCAAGAGGATCATTGCAAGTTTGAGATCAGTCTAGGCTACAAAGTGAGCTCAAGGTCAGCCTGACCGCATAGCGAAACCCTGTCTCAAAAAGACAAATCAGTCAGTCAGTCTGCAGACTGGGAATGAAGCTCAGTGGCATAAGCACCTGCTTGACAAGCGTGAGGTCCTGAGTTCAATTCCTGGTTCCAAAAAAGTAAAAAATAAATAAAATGGTCTGTGCAGCTAAACAAAACTTGTAAAGGGCTAATGAGGTGGGAAATGAGTGCTCAGGCCTGGGCAGCTGGGTCATGGAGTCTTAAGGCTCCAGTTACAGAAGGTATTCGTTGGCTCTCACCCAAACTGACCCCATTATACATGCTGAATCTATCTGGAGTCCATTTCCTCATAAGAACCACTAACTGACCACTCATCCAGATGTGCCATGAATATTCTACCACCTCTTTTGGAGAAATGTGTATTGTTTCCATTACCTTACTATGGCTGGGAGACTCTTCCATTCTCCTCCAGCACCCTCTGTTCTTTGGAGTGAGTGTTGTGTTGCTACATACAATTCAAATCCACCAACTGCTTTAGTCTTCTTTGTGTAGTGCTGACTCATTTTCCCAGATACTTGTTCATATGCAGCTTGCTACTCTTGATCTCTCATGCCAAACAACAGGAAGGCAGTTTTGAAGTGTTGGAAGCCTTTTGCTGGAATGGGGTTTTATCCAGCTGTCCTTGTTTGGTTTCTTGACAAAAGAGTCCCACTCTGTATTTGTGTAGAATTTACCCCATTATTTTTATTCTTGTCTCTCAAGTAAAAACAGGTTAGCAAATGATAGAATATTAAATCCAAATGATTTGTGGTGTTTGTGAAAAAGGCCACTCAGTCATGAAGAATGCTCAGAATGAGATTATATAAATACTTCTGGTAACATGCCTTCCAGTGGTACAGGCCGTATTGACTCTGAGGCCAGGCAAGGAAATTCTGGTTAAATTTTTATTTATTTAACATTTCTGTTTTAAATGAGCAGAAGTTCAATAAAGCATAAAAGAAATTGTCTTCAAAAGGGCCTGCTTCATAATCACTTATGTGCTTTGTAACCCAAAAGAGATGATAAATAAATTTCTTTGTCCTCATAGCTTGTAATTTACCCTTGTACTATTGCAACAAAAATGGTTGTCATGCTTATTAATTTCAGGAAACCTGTGATTTGGAGAAGATAAAGCCGGAAGCTAGACGGTACTTGGAAAAGTCAGTTAAAATGGGAAAAAGGAATGGACTCCATCTTCCAGAACAAGTACAGAATGTGAGTTAATGTTTCCTTTTCTTAATGGGAAAAAAAGAATAAATAAACTACAGTAAAAATCAAGAAGTAAGGATACATAAGCTATAATAAAATAACTCATAATACTAATCTATCTACCGTGTCTGGTCTTCAGTGCTTTTGTCCTGTAACTCCTGTTCGCCTCGTGATGACTGACAGACAACTGATAATTTTTCTTTAATCCTGTCCAAGTTTTATTTGTTACAGTGTTGGACTTATTTCCCCTACTCTATTTCATATTCCTTAAGAGTTAGTTCCAGATCTTAATAGTTTATTTATATTCTTCCTTCTTTGATCATACAGAGATAGAGCATTGGCAATAAAATCCTTATTGGTGGAGAGTTAAAGCAGCACTTTGGAATGGAATACTCTATGATTAAGATATGCACCTTAAAAAGGAGAGATTAGCTGCCGAAAAGGGCCTCTCCGACTATTCTTTTTGTCTGAAGCCAATCATGTCTTCCAGGTTTAGCAGTAAACTGAGCTTCAGAATTAACCTCATTCCTCTAAAATAGGAAATATAATCCGTGATTTATTCCCACATCATTCTTCTAGACAGAAGAACTGGAAATCAGTTTGAAAGAAATCCAAACCAAATAATGTCGTCACGGTAGCCATAACTGCAAGCACCACTGAGATACGGGTGCCATTTTCCCACCTGAATGCCCTTTGATCACTTCATACTCTCTTCATCCTAACTAGAGAAGAAAAGTGACCGAACTTGCATGACTGTGCCTTCCCAGTCAATCTTCAATTCTCTTTGAGGCATGAAAACTGTAAAGTTAAGCTGTGTTTGATTGTAGCTAATAAAATCTCCTTTAAACAATAGAAGAGATTTTGTTGCTTGTATAACTGGGAAGTCCAGAAGTAGATCAGCTTCCTGGTTTAGGTGGATCTAGATGCACAGTAGTGTCTCTGGTGGCCTGAATTTTTTCTGTTTCTCTGCTCTTTCCTCTTCAGTGGTGGTGTGGAACAGTCAGTGCTTACTAGTGAAACATTTAATGCAAGATACATGAATGTGTAAGACTTTACAAGGTTTGCTTACAGTGGCCCACAGAGTCAGCTGTGGAAGAGTGTTAAAGATCTACCTTTTTGCTAGAGATCTGAAAAACCTAGTCAAAGGCCTGAAGCTCACTGTAATGTCCTGTGTAAGTCCAAATAAGGAGGCAGAAGGATCTGTGATGAAACAATGAAGCGTCCACGCTGGAAGGCCAAAAGGTCTGCACTGGAAGCCAACATGAAGGTGAAGTCTAGAGCTCCACCGAAGAAGCAGAAGCAACACTTCCTTCATCATTTTCCTTTTATACCATTCTGGTTACAATCCTCCATAGGGTGGATTCTCCACACCCAGAACTATGCTGAGCAAATTTATTTAGGCATTTCTTACTCAAGTTGACACAGTCAATTAGCTATCTCATGGTGTTTCCCAAAGACTGCTTTCTTATATTACTAAAATGGCTATGAATCTTAAAAAAAAAAAAATTAAGAAAGACATAGAGAAGCCCCCTTCAAAACTCTCTTCATGTCTTGACCCAGCTTGAATCCTTGTACCTAATACTGAGTCCTCCATCAGAAGCTGATTCTTCTCAGCAGGGCCCCACTTTAAGAATCAGTGACTGTGGTTTAATTAAGTTTCATTATCTAGCATTACAGAAGTGTGGAACAGATTAAAAATTATTTCAAATTTTTCCTTATAGTTTCCTTATTACCTCCTTGGATCTCCCACCTAATACTTTTTCACCTAATGTTAGTAAGGGTAATGCTAGGCCTGGATTATCTGACCTAGTAACTATGAAGTGATTATCTAACTGGCGTTTTCTGTCCAAACTACGTGACCTGGGATGGCGGCACATACCTGTAATCCCAGCACTTGATAGGCAGAGGCAAGAGGATCACTGCAAGTTTGAGGCCAGCCTAGACTAGATAATGAGTCAAGTAACAGCCTGTCTCAAAAATAAAAAACAGCAACAACAAAGAAAACCAAACTATACGACTACAAAGTAGGAAAGAAATGGGAGAGGAAGGCAAGAGTGATGGCACACACCTATAGTCCTAGCACTTGGTAAGCTAAAGCAGATGGATCACCACAATTTTGAGGCTAGCTTGGGCTACTCAGTCAGTGAGTTGAGGACCAGCCTGGACTGCATAGTAAGACCCTGTCTCAAAAAAAAAAAAAGCAATGAGAGAGGAGTTGGAGAGTCAATCAAAGTGTGCTAAAACAGCACTGAACAATATGCACTAAGGTGGAAATCTCAAATTTAGTGTACATTCGAATTACCAGGAGAACTGACTGAAACTTGATCATAGTCACCTACTTCCAAGAGTTTGTTCCCATCGGGCTAGTGTGGTGGCCTGAGGAACTGCATGTCTAACTACAGTTCCACTGTGATGCCAGTCCTCCTGTGCAGGACTCCACTTTGAGAGCCTGTTTAAGTAAATGTAATTTCCTGGCATTCTGGGAAGACTGGGGCAAATTAATATAAAATTTTCTTGTGATTTCTTACTGCTTCCTTTTTGCTCACTTAAACATTTTTTATGCAAATGATAGGATTCCTAAATCACTTCGGTTTTACAAAAGCTCAGTAAAACTAAGACACTACCTTTTTTCCAAATCAACCTAACAATTACTCAGTTCTTATCTCTTGGTTTATTTCAGTACATTGTATACTAAATTGAAATTTTTAAATACACTCATTGTTTATTGGTCATTAGATTCTTCATTCACTTAGCAACTGTTTATGTGCACAGTGTACCAGATACTGCTTTTACTGTTTAATTTGTTTAAACTGCTTAATTTGTTTAGTTCCTCAAATTTACAACCAATCCCAGTATAGCCCCAGGTTTGTCTATACACAGATACTGTAAGCATGACACAGAAGACTGCCAATTGCTGCTTCTCCAAACACATCTCTGGAAAGTACTTTCTGAGGGTTGTGTACAGAGTCTAGTCACCATATAAAGGTGAAATTTTACTTAACTGATGGCAGTAAAAATGAAAGTTTCTTTTTATTATTAATGTTCCATATATTTTTCTTCATTTCAGGAAATCAAATCTATGAAGAAAAGAATGAGTGAACTATGTATTGACTTTAACAAAAACCTCAATGAAGATGATACTCTCCTTGTGTTTTCCAAGGCTGAACTTGGTAAAATTCTGTTACTTATCTAGATTAATTAAGTAATTTATGCAAGTAATGTCACCTCACAATTTTTTATGATTTCCAAATAGAATAACTATATTAGAGTTTAAAAAATTAATATTTGGGGTGGTACCGGGGGTTGAACTCACAACCTTGCGCTTTCCAGGCAGGTGCTTACACCACTGAGCTAAACCCCCAGGCCCTAAAAAAATTATTTTAAAAATGACCCAATAAATAATCTTATTACTCTTGCTATGGAAAAGATAAACAGAGCAGCCACAATTAGACTTTAGGCTAATAAGAGTGTATACTATTTCTATAAAGAATCCAGGGGAGATTTCATAACGCTTTCCCCTATAATCTTTCTTGTTAACTTACCCTAGTGACCAGTAGCCTTCAGAACCTTGAAACTGTTTCTGCCTTATGATGTCCCCTGCATTGTAACTTAAACTTCTTCTGTCCAGGGCCTTTCTTGACTCAATTTTGTCTGTTCTCCTTCAAAACACCATCTGCACAGGTGCTCTGCAGCCTGTTAATACCATCTCTTGAGCCAGCTGGCCTCTCAACATCACCCCCATTCCAGTAAAATCAAAATGACATTGTAAAGATTGTCATTATTTTACTTGAATTTCAATTATACCATCACATTTCCTAGAGCTGCTTAAAGACACTGTGCCAATACTAAATAAACCAATGAGTGGGAAAATTGATGTATGAGAAAATGACTTTTTGCAGGTGCTCTTCCTGATGATTTCATTGACAGTTTAGAAAAGACAGATGATGGCAAGTATAAAATTACCTTAAAATATCCACATTATTTTCCTGTCATGAAGAAATGTTGTGTCCCTGAAACCAGAAGGAGGATGGAAATGGCTTTTAATACAAGATGCAAAGAGGTACTACAAATGTTTGTCCTTCTTTTATTTTTATGGAAGGTTTTCAGGGAAAGGTCTGTTTTGCTTATCAATATTGAAGTTATCTCAGAATGTGATATTCCTGTGTGTGTGTGTGTGTGTGTGTGTGTGTGTGTGTGTTATGTAACTCCTAAGGTTTTTTGCTTTGCTTATTAGCAGTCTGCTCTTGTAGACCCAGGCTAAATTGTTCTAATAAAAACAGAATGGGTTCAGTTAACTAGAAAGTGTAGTCCTTCCCCAGGGCAGAAGCCCAGGGCCATTGAGATAGCTGTCTCTCTTCAACAAGTAACTTCCAAGGTCATTCCTAGAAATGACTATTCCTTAGCTTCTTGGGAATATGGGGGTTGGTACGGTACAAAGGGTCTACAAACTGTCTTCAAGGACAAGGCCTAGAAATGTCATCTATGCATAAATCCATTGACAATTGAACCAGATTTAATCATGTAGCTTATCTAGCTGCAAGAGAAGCTGGAAAATGTAGTGTTTAGTAAACAATCATTACTCAGCTTTAGGAGGTTTTACTAAAAGAAAAAAGATAACTGGATACTGAGTCAACTAGCCTGCTCCACCATATTCTTCCTCACTGGCTATCCAGGTTACCACAAGGAAGTTCCTCCCATCTCATTTTGTTTATTTGTTTTCCTTCTGTTATAGAATCATTTATCAGTTCCTAGCCTGTTACTGCCTTCAGTTAGTTTAAATACCAATATCTCTGAGTGATGCATAGTTCTTCCCAGTTACAGCTTCTGATTATCTAGCACTCTGTGAAAGGAGCACCACATTACCAGCCTCCTAACCCCAAACCACACCCAGTAGTAGAATAAGAATGGAATTAACCATGGTAAAAATCCCATTAGAAAAAGGAAAGAGTAGAAAACATAGCAGATACATAGCTATTTTTGAACGTGTTTGACAGGACTTACAAGGATAATATGTTCTTATGAAGTCCCTTAGTTAACCCTATTGGACTCACTGGAGTCTGCTTTCTGTCATGACTCAGTTTATGAATTGTATTCAGTTTGAAGTATAAGGGATGATTTATGATCAAATAAACATAAGATTTTGTAGGCCAGACCCGGATCATTTTTGGGTAATAAAATTCCTTCAAAAATTTAATTTCAGAGCCAAGAATCATGGCATACACCTGTAAGTCCTACACTTGAGAAGCAAAGGCAGAATTGCCATAAATTCAAGGCCATTCTGGGCTACATAATTTTGTATGCCTTTGCTTCTAGTCAGATTCTTGTTAAAATAACCATGCCCAAATATTCCTTTTGGTTATAGTTCTTAATATCTCATATACTGACTTTATAGTTTGCCATTCTTCTCTTTCTCAATTTAATATTGTCTACTTTTGGTTCCCTTAAAAAGAAGGCTTGAGGAAGAAGGCAGTGTTTTCAAACTAGTCTCTATGGTTCAGTAACTCAGGATGACATCTTTTCTGGTAATTTTAGGGATATAGAACTATTAAGTTTTCAACCATCTGAAGCCCCATATTGTAGGCCACAGGCACAGTCTCCCTTAGCAGAATTATTTTCCTCCTGTCTTTGCAAACTGGCCAGTTCTTACATGAACTCATATCTCACGTAAAAATCAGCACACCAACAAACACAAATGCTAACAAAAATAGTTTTCCCAAAGAACTCCCTTAGCGCTACACCTCGGTAGCTATGTGGCCTGTTTTCTAAGTATAACAGCAGCTTTAATACATGTTCTCTGTGGCATAATAAACATCAGCAACTTCCCAGCCTACAGCCTTTATGTCCTCACCTTCCATTCTGCCTTTCTTTTTCACTTTTGTCATAGCATCCTGTCCCTGCTATCAATCTCTGTATCAGGGTACAGGCTAAGCAGCTGTACCATTCAGAAGCACAATGACTCAAGATAAAAAGTTAATTCTCTTCAGAAAATAGGTTAGAAGTTACCAGAGAATGGAGTTAGGGAGCCTGAGGAGTTACTTTTAATGCTTAGAGTTTCTGCTTGGGGTAATGAGGATGTTTTAGCTGGAAATACAGTCGTAATAGTTGAACAACAATGTGAGTATAATTGATTGCACTGAATTTTATTCTTAATTATATATTAGTTTAACCATTAAGGTATATATTGTACCACAACTTTTGCATAGATTTCTCATGGAACTTGAGAAGTGAGTAGTCCTAAGCTGGAGGACAGCTTGGCCATCCTCAGTATGTAACTTCTAGGATCATTGACAGCTTCAGTTCACACTTAGCATGGCAAGCACCTGTAAAGAGGTGATGTAGAAATTTTACTCATCACTTCACTCAGACTTCATTGTTCCACTAAGTGTCACATGACCACATATTAATAGGCACCAGAAAGCCTGGGAAAGGTAACCAGGCAGCCATGTGTCCGGCAAAAACTCAGAGCTCTATTACTAAAAGGAAAAAATGGGAGAATAGATACTGGGAGAAAGTTAACAGTCTAACAAGAAGGTCTACAGAAAACAAAAAGAAAAGAGAAAATTCAAACTAGTTAATTTTAGAACTTGGAGAATGATGTTGTATGTGCTTTCTTATGCAAGTTTTCATTCTTTTTTGTGTTTGTGTGTCAATTTTTGAGACAGGGCCTCACTGTATAATGCAGGCTGGCCTTGAACTCATAGGTGATCCAATCCTCCTACCTCCCAAGTGCTGGGATGACAGATGTGAGCCATCATGCCAGCCTCTCCATTCTAATTTTAAAATAATATTTCCAGGTATGATGACACATTCCTGTAATTCCAGCACTCAGGAGGCTGGGATAGGAGAACTATTAAGTTCCAAGCCAGCCTGAATTACATAGTGAGACCCTGTCTCAAAAACAGAATTTATCCTGACGAGTGTGGTAGCACATTTCTGTAATCCCAGTGATCAGGATGGGGACTGCCACAAGCTTGAGGCCAGCCTAGGCTGCATAGTGAGTTCAAGGCCAGCCTGAACTACTTTGTGAAGCCCTGTTTCATTAATAACAAGTTACACAGTGCTTGCAATTTTTGTAAGGACTTTCAACACACTCTGATTTGAATCTTCGTGACCACCTTATGTAGATAATTAATGAGATGAGATGAGAAAAGAGAGATGAGAAAGTTGAAGCTCAGAAGGCATAAGGGAAAGCATACGGCTGGGGCAGGAGGATCTCTCGGAGTTCAAGACCGACCTGGGCTACATAATGAGATCAAGACCAACCTGAACTACATAGCAAGAGACCCTGTCTCAAGCAAAAAACAAACCATAAACAGTACATACATACTTTGAATAGTTCTGGAGGCTGAGAAATCCAAGAGCAAAGCTCTGGCATGTGCTCAAGTGGAGAGGGGGTAGAGAATAATGTTCTTTCACATGGTGGAAGGGCAAAAGGGCCTACGTGTCCTCATTCCAGCTTTTCATAGGAACTAACCCATTTGTGAGGCTTGAGCTCTCATGACTTAATCACTTCCCCAGCAACACTGTCTCTCTCAGTACCATAATTCAGATTAAGTTTCTACCCTTAAAGTTTAGAACATACACACCATAGCATGTGGCATTAGATATATTTACACTGCTCTGCAACCACCTCCAGCCAGCCACAGAACTTTTTCATGCTCCCTAACTGAAACTCTGTATTCATTAAACATTCCTGCCCTTTCTCCTATGCCAGCAGCCTCTGGCAACCACCATCCTATTTTGTGTTTCAAAGAGTTTGGCTACTCAGCAACCTCATACAAATGAAATCATACAGCGTATCTTTTTGTGACTGGCATATTTTATTTACATAGTGTCTTTTTGTGTGTGTGTGTGTCTTTTCCAGACAGGGATTTGCTATGCAGTTCAGACTGGCCTTGAACTCACTTTATAGCCCAGGCTGGCCTTGAACTCACTTTAAAATGTATTTTTACTTTGTTTATGGTACCTCAAAGTTTATTAAGAAACAAAGCTATAGCTGTCTCTTGAGGTTTAAAATGTTCAGTTTTTCAGAAACAAAATTTTATTATTAAAAAAAATTCAACCCTGAAATGAAACCAGTAGTTTAGATGTTCTAAAAAAAATTTTGACAGTTTGATACATTCTTGTAATCTTAGCATTCAGGAGGCTGATGCTGTTGGATCACCTCAAGTTTGAGGCCAGCCTGGGCTACATAGTTCAAGTACAGCTTGAACTACATAATGAGACCCTGTCTTAAAAAAAAAAAAAAAAGACTGACAGTTTTATAAGCCTAAAAATGTCATAACTCTTGTTTTAGTATTTTGCATCCAATTAATTGTTAAGCTTTGTTTTATTTCTTATTACTAGGAAAACACCCTAATTCTGCAGCAGCTACTCCCACTGCGGGCCCAAGTGGCCAAACTACTGGGCTATAACACACATGCTGACTTTGTCCTTGAAATGAACACTGCAAAGAGCACAAGCCATGTGACAGCCTTTCTAGGTTAGTTGTTCTTTTTTAAAAAATTGTGTGGTTTCTATTCTTCCCTCTCCCTGTGGCTATCTTGCTATATCATGTCAGTTTAATTGTTTATGTCACCATTTTAGCCCTTGTTTCATCCTGTCTTGCAGCATCTTTTTTGGGGGGTGTTTATACTGCTTCCTCACATGCCATCTATAGTCCTAATAGCGTTAGCTCATGGCCTTTATTCACTGCCTCTGCATGTTCAGTAGAGATGGCATGACTACTTAGGACTTTGTATGGAATGAACTGACATGTATGATGTAAATGAAAACAGAACATATATAAATAAAAATATACATACTCCAAGCTACTACTTATTAATGTGTGAAACTAATATAAAATAACAAAATTCAATACTAATAACTAGACTTATATTCCTTTTCCATAAATACTTTTGAAACCGTATGTCTAGCCAACACGGTGGTGCAGACCTATAATCTCAGCACCCAGGAAGCTGAGGCAGAAGGATTGCTGTGAGTTTGAGGTCAGCCTAGCTGCAAAGTGAATTCAAGGCCAGCCTGAGCTACATAGCAAAACCCTCTCTCAAAAAAGAAAACTATATATCCATGACTAAATGTTCTCAAAGTATTCATTGCTTTGTTATGTCTTTACCACCATAATTAAGATACAAACAGTAATGTATTAAAATCAGCCTCTAACCAAAAATTTACTCAATTCTTTCCATAGTGACCATATTTTACCTTACTAATGTATGTGCTGGACTCATATATGTCTTGTAACAGATGCTTCATCAATGATAATATATCTATCATTATAGAATTACTCATGAGACATTTATGAATAACTATGTAATTTTAGGCAGTATCCAAAGGAAATAAAACAAAGGCCTTTCCTCAATGATTTTCTTGCTTAGTGGGAGCAACAGAGAAGTGAACAGGTAATTGCCATATAGTCACATGCATGTTATACAAGAGGATGGGTCAGGGCCTTAACAGGTTTGTTGAGAATGTTTCTTTTACTGGTGATCACATTGCTAAAATGTCTCTGTAGCACTCCTTGATTAACCTACTTCTTTTATGGTAGTTTTCTCTCTAATTTGAAATGGGCATATTCTCATATGATTCACACTCTTTCCATCTGTGTTGCATATACTCTCACAAGCCTAGTGAAAACCATATCTGTGTAGGATACAGCAGTCCTCTCTGGCTGTAGCCTGTCTCTCACTGTGAGGCTGTATCCAAAGTACCATTTCCCTTATAGACCCAGGCACATTTTCATCTTAACATATGTAACAAATTGTGAAAAATACATTCAGAGCATATTTATTTAACTAAATAAAAAAAAAAAAAAAACCTCAGAAATGACCACAGTATCTACATTGCTGTGCCCAGAAATGTCTTCAGCTAAAATCTAGGATTGCTATATCCAAATCATCCCCCTTCCCGTTGATAGCGAGGAACTAAACCTATGACTGGCGAATGTGTTGAACACTATACAGATAATGTTGACCACAGGTTACATGTGATTTGTTTCCTGTAGCTTTGTTAGGAGCTTAACCTCTTTGAAGAACATCATGCACCTAAGAGTAGTTTGTTTTTCTTCCTTAATTGCAACACTGAGTCTAAGATGAAATTCATCTTTTGTTGATGCTATAAAGAGGGCATTGCCAAGTTTGCTGTTGCTAAAAGAAACACTGACAAGGAGTTATGAAATAAATCACTCTAGAAAGGAAAATCTGTCATATGCGAGCTTGTTCTGGTCCCTCCTTCTTCCTGGTGTCATTTAGCACCATGCTAAAGCACTGCTGTGGTTGCTCCCAAGAACAGTGGACTGCTAACTTTTCCTTTTTTGCTTCCTAGATGATTTAAGCCAGAAATTAAAACCCTTGGGAGAGGCCGAACGAGAGTTTATTTTAAATCTGAAGAAAAAAGAATGTGAAGAGAGAGGTTTTGAATATGATGGGAAAATCAATGCCTGGGACCTACACTACTACATGACTCGAACGGAAGAACTCAAGTACTGCATAGATCAAGAGTTCCTCAAAGAATACTTCCCCATTGAGGTGGTCACTGAAGGCTTGCTGAGTATCTACCAAGAATTGTTGGGACTTTCATTTGAGCAAGTGACAGATGCTCATGTTTGGAATCAAAGTGTTACACTTTACAATGTGAAGGATAAAGCTACTGGAGAAGTATTGGGACAGTTCTACTTGGACCTCTATCCAAGGTACTGATGATCATATGTTTGGAAGGACCTTGGAGATTAAGACATGCTTACTATTTCCTGTGTGTAGTTGTTAGTAAAGGGATTTAAAATATGGGCTCTGAAGTTCAGGATGTCTGATTTCATCACTTACTGAGCAAGTGACTTAAGTTTTCTGAGGTTCAGTATACCTATATTATATAAGGCTGCTGAAATGGGAATACTAATAGCACCTGCTTTGTAGGTTTACTATCAAAATTAAATTAGTTAATTTCATACAAACATTTAGAAGACTTCCAAGCACATATCAAGTGCTTAGTAAATGTTAGTTGTACTATCATCATCACTATCATCATTGACTGCATTTACTTAATTGGAAATTGTCCTCTCAAATGTTTTTTGTTCAGATAACCTGTCTACCAGTCCTCTTCAGAATGACTGCTCCTCTCAATCTGACAGGAAACAGTACAATACACTATATAGTAAGAATAGCAGAATCTCTGCAGGCAGTCAGGCTGGAGTGGAATGCTTGAATAACATGACTGTTTTAGACTGTTTATTCCTCTGTAATATGAGACTGAAAATACCTTCACAGGCTTGTTTGCATGAAAGATCAAATATCCAAATCACCTGTCCTACCCATCAATCAATGATAAGAATTCAAAACATTATTACTGTTTCTATAACATGGTAATGATGGACTCCACAGTGTTTTATCAGACACCAAAGGATTTGAATGTCTTTTTCCCTAGGCTGCTTTCTAAAACACAGCCAACTTGATGTAATTACTAATCTTTTCTTAAACAGATCAAGTGAAATTGTAGTATCCTTGTTCAGTAACATACAGTATAAGTGTGCAACCCACTGAGGGTGTGGTGGGAAAGAGGCTATGTAACTGTCATTCAGTATCCCAAAGCTTTATGGATTTTCACTTACAATCTGACCTAAAAATAAAACCAAATGTAATGGGCCTATCTTTAATTAAAAAGTGTCAGAAGACCATTTTAAACCAGCAATTCATTAACAGTAATCCTTCAACATTGCAGTTTCCTGTAACTGTTACCAAATTCTCTTTCCAAAGTCAAAGTAACAGTTATTGCTACTTTATCTTGATGTCTCTCAGCCATGTTCCTTTTATATTCAGAGATCTGGTCATTACTACCAGAATTTTGATATAGGGACCAGAGAATCTTTTGAAAGGGTAAATGAGCTACTACTTAGTATTTATTTCCTGTCACCTTATATCTTGTCTTCATATAAAGATGAGAAAAATTAATTTATTTGGTTAAAAAAAAATTCAGAGTAGGTTTTCAAACACCAGTTTATTTTTTCTTTTAATCATATTTCAGTTTTTATTCATCAAAAACTGAGATTCTCAAACAAAACAAAAATAAAAGACTGATTTTAACCCAAGATTCTCAGTAAAGGCTTTCTTTTAGTCACCATCATTTTATAAATAAAATGTAAAAATACAGAATCAGAATAAAGAAACATTTGAAATTAAATAAGTCAAGTTAAAAAGGAAATTGATTTCTCAAGAAAAAAAGATAGAAAAGGAAAGGTAGTAGAGAATGTCATTGTGGTTTGCAGGAGGTTTGATTTGGTTTAGTTTGGTTTGTCTTGTTTTGTTCTTGGGACAAGGTCTCACTGGCTGTGCAGTTCAGGCTAGTCTTGAACTTACTATGTAGCCCCCCAGTCTGGGCTTGAATTCTGATGATCCTTTTGCCTTAGCTCCCAAGTGCTAGGCTTACGTGTCTGCACCACCATGCCTCATATCACTAGTTTTTAAATTAGTAGAAAATCCTTGATCTTCAGCTATAATTTAAAAAATTCTGCAAAGATTTTCAAGAAGAAATTAATTTACTTTTTGTCTCTCTGATGCAGTAATACTATATCACTCTCAAAAAAGGTATAAATAGTGTTTCATGATTTATCAAAAGGCATAAAAAATAACAGATTAATTTCCAGATTGATGTGGTTTTCCTATTTAAGATTTTTAAATGTATTTATAGATTTTATCTGTTTATACATTTCCAACTCACTACATGAAATCTTTCCACAAAGATTCATGTGCCCACTGAATACCTTGAGATTGAGCTGGTTGAAAATTTTAGTAAATTCAGTACACCGTTTCTCTTTCCTTCTGCCTTTCCTTCTCATGTCCTTGGTTCATGATTCTTTTTGTTTTTTCATCCAAGCTTTTAATGTAAGCACTAAAGTTTGCTCTACTTGCATTGTATCCACAAATTTCAATGTGTTGCACTTTCATTTTCATTTAAAAAACACATGTTCTAGAGATTCAGCTGCCTGGCCTGGCTGTTTGAGACCATGGGTGCTCAGTTAAGTGGTGGTCTGGGCACCCCCAAGCCGGAGCAGCCAGAGTCCTTGGCGCCAGCGCCTCCAGAGCAGCCCCAGCCTCAGCAGGAGCCGAGTCCAACCCTTGGGGACCTCCAGACAATGTGCGCTTCCTTGTTGCCTGCACCTCCTGGTACTGACACTGCTGCCTGGGAGGATGCAGAGCTGCCTCCCTGTCCTTTTTGCAGCCTTAGGGGCTAGCTGTCCTCTGCTCCCTGCAATCTCCCTTCTCCTCTTCCCAATCTCTGCAGACAGGCAGAGAACCCAAAGAGGTTGGCCAAGGCCTGTGGGCATCAGTCATCCCATCCCAGCCTGGTGGGTTGTTTGCCCACCAACCAACAACCAAAGCCAGCTCTGACCTTCGTATTCACCCCCACCTTCTCCAGCTGTTTGGGGGCAGCCTTCCCCAAACCAAAACCAGGCCACCATTCTGGTAAGACCTTATGACTGCCTGTCAGATCCTTATTGCTATCCCAGCCTGTCAGATCCTTATTGCTAGAACTGAGCCACTTCCTGTGTCCCAGGTTATGGCACTGTGTGCCTTGAGCTCAGAAAAGCATTTGCCTGTGAGACTTCTCACACTTCTTTTTTTTTTTTTTTTCCATAATCTGTTCCTTTATTGAACCAATGATACTCGCAGCTGTACAGTACATATGAAAGGGATATCTTCTGGGAATTAACCAACTGAACAAGAAGGACTCATACTCTTAAGGGAGTTTGTCCCCACCATTTTTGGAGAGGGAGGATATCTAATTGCTAATCTAGCTGATGATGTTTGGGGCAGCTCTAAAATGCCTCAGAGTTACCCTGAAGCTTTGTAAGGCCACTTCTTAGAAGTTGATCTTTGTTCCCAAATCCCAGAAAAATGACATGCTCTGTCTTTCTGTTTTATTTAGAAATGATTTAAAAAACATTATACAAAGGTTGATCACAGAAATGCTGTGATGTCTCTCAGGCTGAAGAAAAGCTGGGCTTTCAGGCCACCAGTGCTTTTTCCCTTTGTCTGACTGCCCTGTCCTGGGGTAATGAACAAACAGATGACCTGAGGCAGGAGAATCCAAGATTGGAAGCCTCAAAGCTGAGCCCTCTCTGGGGCTGGCGCAGCATGCATCACTTCTGTTGTCTGGCTGCCTTCCTCCATTGCCTGCTTTTCTCAGCTGGCCTTGTAGTTAGTACCAGGAGCCAATAGGAGCCTGGAAGGTGGGGGCCTATAGCTTTCAGGAAGTGAGAGCACCAGCCTGAGGAATGGAGAGGGATCAGATAGGGGTTGGGGGAGAGAAACCAGGAAGAGATGGATAGAGGGCAAAAACTTTTCTCAGACCTCACAATGGTCCAAAAATGGAGACACAAGACCAAACCATCCCTTTGGATGGCCCTGGCAAGTAACAGAACCTCTCTGTGCTTCATCTGAGTGCATGATGAGAGTTGCCCTTGACCACCCAGAGCTTACATGAATTTCTATGAGTTAGACAGGTGTGAGCTAATAAAGTGCTTTGCAAAGTATATAGATAAATAAATAAATAAATAAATAGGTTCTGCTTTCTCGTGTGTGTGTGTGTGTGTGTGTGTGTGTGTGTGTGTGTTTGGACCCATGGATTAGCATACAGAATTTTTTTTTTTTTTTTTTTTGTACCGGGGATTGAACTCATAACCTTGCACTTGCCAGGCTGGCACTTATGCCACTGAGCTAAATCCCGGCATACAGAAAGATTTAAATTCCAAGTATTTAGAGATTTTTCTATATTATTTTTTCCATTATGTCTAGTTTTATTCTATTATGGTTGGAAGATACAGCTATTGTTTCCTTTAAAAGTTCTATGATTTATTTTATGGCCATTACATGGGTAGTATTGGTCATCATTTCAATAACATCTAAAAACAATATATATTTTAGTATTGTTGGATAGAATATCCTATATATATTTCTTAGATAACAGTAATCAATAATGTTGTTTTGATCTTGCTGATTTTTCTTTCTGCCTGTTCTATTACCAAGAAGAGAATGAAGTTTCTGTAATTGCAGATATTTCTATTGCTCCTTCAGTTTTACATGTTTTTCTGCACGTATTTTTTTTTTGTAGTTGATAATATTTTTTATTTTAAAGAGAAAAAACAAAAAAATCATGAAGCAAACAAACAACAAAAATCATGAAGCAAAAAAACAACAAAAATGACAAGAACAACAAAAACATGAAAGTATAGGATTTCAAAACAAGATGATAGGAATTAACAATGATTGTTATATTTGAGGATAACAATATTCTGCATGTATTTAAAGCTGTTTTTTGTTATTTTTAAAATTTGGTCTCTTTAACAAGATGTATTGCATCTTACTATGTCATGTAAATATTCCTTGTTGTAACATCTGCTGTTGTTATAGCCAGGCCACTCTCTTCAGATTTCCATTTCCATGATCTCTCTGCCCCGCCCCAGAGCCTTGTACATGCTAACCAAGTACTATAGCACAAGCTACATCTCTAGTCCTTTTCTTAAATTTCATTTTAAGGTAGAGTCTCAGTAAATTACCCAGGCTGGCCTTGAATTTGTGATCCTTCTCCCTTTACTTCCCAAGTACCTGTGGTTACAGGTATATACCAGCACACCAACATATAACTGAAGCTGGCTTTTTAGTCTAATCTGATAGTCTCTTTTATTTGGGATGCTTATACCAGTTACATTCACATTACCGTTTATGCCATTTATATTTAACATAATTACCAATATGAAGGCATTACAATCTGCTATATTATAGATGTTTTCTATTTGTTCTCTCTGTATTTTTTTCTCGTTTTTACCTTTTCATTAGCTAAGGGATTTTTATGATTCAATTATATCTCTTTAAAAAGTTTTGTGAATAGCTTTAGGGATTTACAGTATATATCTTTAATCAGATGTTCATAACATACATCTTTCTCCAATTATATTCAGATATACTACTTCACAGCAACATAAGGAGCTTGAGTGTAGTCCCAATTTTCCCTCATTTGTGCTTTTGTTGCTATATGTGAATTCTAAATATCTAGTCTGTTGTTAATGTTATTCCTTTAAGTAGTCAGTCATTCAGGGCAACTAAAAGTAAGCACATTTTACATTTACCTTTATTTACTCTATTTTAACACTACTCATTTCTTGAAAATCAAGCTTTGAGCTGATATCCAAGCCATTTCTGCCTGAACAACTTCCTTTTTTTTCTGAACAACTTTCTTTAAAATGTTGTATACTTCAAGTCTCTTTATAATGTAGGCTCCTAAGTGTATGTCTGAGAAAATCTTTATTTTTTATTCTTTTTTGTTTTATGTAAAAGTCTAAATTTGCAGGTGTTTTATCTTTTAAAGACATTATTCCATCATTTTGACTTATAATGTTACAGATGAGACATCTGCTATAATTCTTATTTTTACCCTTTTTAAAAATTTTTTATTTAAAAAGGAAAAACACAAAACAGAAAAAAGGTATAAATAATACATAATTTTAAAAAATAAACAGTAAAAATCACTAGTTGATATATTACATATTGTCCTCTTAGAAATAGTTGTTCAATTACAAAATTAAAGCATATAAAGTGGCCATTCAAATAGTGAGACTGCAAACAGTTCTGTTCAACAATCCAAAAAAAACTTAGTAATGTGGTTATCAATCCTACACATTTAAACATACATGCAGTTATAGCCTTCAGAGCACTTTCTTTTCCTCTCTTTTTTACAATAGCAATTACACCTTTTGGGTTTTATTACTCCTACAGTTCTTACTTCTTTTTACACTAGAGACACAATGTGATAATTATAAATATGATTCTTATTTATTTCACTTAGGAGTATAGTCTCAAGTTGTCTCCATTTACCTGTGAAGATCTCAAGATCATCCTTTTTTATAGCTGAGTAATATTCCGTTGTATAAAAATACCACATCTTTTTCATCCACTCTGCAGTTGATGGGCATCTTGGTTGTTTCCAAGATTTAGCTATTACAAATTGTGCTTCTGGGAACATGGGTGCACATATATCACTGTGACATAACCTTTTCAGGTTTTCTGGGGAAATATCGAGGAGGGGAATAGCTGTATTGAATGGGGCTTCCAATCCTAGTCTTTTGAGAAATCTCCGTAGTGATTTCCATAGTGGTTGCACCAGTCTACACTCACACCAACAGTGGAGCAGTGTTCCTTTTTCCCCACAGCCTTGCCAACATTTGTTATCAGTTGATTTCTTGATGGCTGCTATTCTTTCTGGAATAAGATGAAATCTCAATGCTGTTTTAATTTGCATTTCTCGAATGACCAGTGATGGTGAACATTTCTTCATGTATTTATTTGCCATTTGTATATCTTCATCTGAGAACTGTGTGCTCATCTCAGATGCTCATTTTTGGAGAGGGTCTTTGTATTTGGGAGGCTTGATGTTTTTCAATTCTTTATATGTTCTGGATATAATTCCTTTGTCTGAGGGGTTGCTGGCTAAAATTCTTTCCCATTCTGTGGGTTTTCTTTCACTCTGTTGATGATTTCATTTGAAGTGCAGAAACTTTTCAATGATATGAGATCCCAGTTGTTGATTCTTTGAAGTATTTCCCATGCAGTTTGCATTTTGTTCATGAATTCTCTGCCTACCTCTGTGTCTCCAAGACATCTACCTACCTTGTTTTCCAGTAGATTTAGTGTTTCTGTTTTAATATTTAAGTCTTTGATCCATTTAGACTTTAGTTTTGTGCATGGTGATAGGCATGGATCTAGTTTCAGTCTTTGGCATGTGGAGAGCCAATTTTTCCAACACCATTTGTTAAAGAGGCTATCCTTCCAGGGAACATGTTTAGCCCCTTTGTCAAATATCAGGTGGCTGAGT
>PVLA01012396.1:0-44768 GCA_004027455.1 Hydrochoerus hydrochaeris | reverse complement strand
TTTAGATTAAGTTAATAGGAAATTAAGGATGATTACCATACTATATCCTGTTATTTTTGGGATTACTGTCTGTGCCCTCAAATCTAGTACAGGTAGAATGACTGGAACAGAATATAATACATCTAAGCAGAGTAGTGTGAGTAATGTGGGTTTTAAATCCTGGTGCACTATTAACAATATAGTGTATCAAGGCCATCTACGTTAGAGATTCTAGTTATCCTTCTCTGCCTCATTTCTGCTATGCTATTTTTCTGCCTTTGTTTGTCTAGTTTTCTCCTTCATTCTACTACCTGCCCTGCTCATTGAGGCCTTTTCTGCCACTGTTCCTAAAATCCTGGTATTTTTTTTCTCTCTCTCTAAAGTGTCCTTCAGTATTCTCCGTAGGGTTGGATTGGTGATCACACAATCCCCCAGTTCCTCTTTTTCATGGAAGCATCTTGTTTCTCCATTAATTTCTAGTGATAGCTTTGCAGGGTACATTAATCTGGGCTGGAGGTTGTTTTCTTTCAGGGCTTGGAATACTTTGCTCTAAGCTCTTCTTGATCTGATGGTCTGTGTCAAGAAGTCTGCCATGATCTTGATGGGCTTACCTTTATAGGTAATCTGTTTCTTTTCTCTGATGGCTTTTAATATTCTGTTTGTATATTGAATTTCTGGTATCTTGATTATTTTATGTCTGGGTATAGCTCTGTTTTGGTTGTAGGTGGCTGGAGTTCTGTATGCCTCACACAACCGAATGTCATTTTCTTTTCCCATGCTTGGAAAGTTTTCCTTAATTATTTCCATGAATAGCCTTTGTAATTCACCTGTTTGTATTCCTGCTTTTTCATTCACATTTCTTATTCTTAAATTATAGATTCTCTTTATTCATCTTCCAGCCTTTGTATTGTTATTGCCTGTTTCCTTGTTGTTTTTAAGAGATCTTTCCTTTCATGATCACATATTACAAACTTGTCTTCAAGTTTTGATAGTCTGTCCTTAGTTTCTTTTAAGGCATTTTGCCAGCTTTCAATGGAGTTTTTAATTTCCTGGTAGTCTCTTTGAATCTGCTTCATGTATTCTATACTTTCTTTATATTCTTTATTGAATGTTTCTCTCCTTTTTTTGTGTTCCTCCCTTCTTCCATCTATGTCTTTCTGAGAGATACTTAGCATTCCTTTTATTACTCTACTCATATCTTGCTTTACCTGATTTAATATTTCAGTTTTGAGCTCATCTACAAGGTCCCAAAGATATCTCTTAATGTCTATTGAAGGCATGTCTGATGTTGCATGTTTGCCGCCCTCAGTCTCCCTTGTTTTTCCCTCTCCTGGATCAGTGCTCTCAGGGTTCTGGGCTGGGGGCCTCCTCTTGCCTCTCTCTCCTGTCATGGTCCCAGCTTCCTCCACACAGGTGTACAGTGGAGGTCCCAGCCCCCTTCCCTATTGGCCACGGTTCCTCCAAAGCACACTGGTGAGGGACCTCTGTCCTCTCCTGCCTGCTGTTGTCACTGAGGTGTAAGCAGGGGCTGCTTATGCTGGCCCTCCCCCAGGCCAGCCAAATTTCAGGAGCCTTCACCAGGTTAGTGCATTCTAGGTGCAGGGAATCAGTTTGGGACAGCTCATTGGGTCCCAGCCAGGGGCACAGCCCAGTCCAAGCAAATTCCATGAATCTGCTCTGGAGAGGGAGCAACTAACTGAAGTCACTATTGCTCCCAGTTCAGGCTCCTCCTGCCTGATTCCAACATGTCACCCATTTGGTTGCACCCTTCCTGTGGGGGGGTCTCCTTCCCAGCACTGACCATGGATTAATGAAGGTCTCTTTGCCAGCTCCGCTTTCTGTTGGGTTCACCAACCCCTGACTTCAGCATGGCTGTGGCTCCTGTGAGTGGTGGTGAGAACAAGTTTGGGCGGCTCTGCTGGCTGGTGCAAATTTGTGAATTCAGGCTGGCACAAACTTGGCGGGTCACAGTGAAAATGCCTTGTCCGGTAATTTTAGCTGTTCCAATTGTAGCCCCGAGACTGTGTATTTGATGAGCTTTTTTATGTTTTAATTTCTTCCTGTGTCAAGAAGATCCATCTTCCTCTGTCTGGATTTCTCCAGGATGTTTTATTCTGGCAAATGAGTTGTTTCTCCCAGGCCTTGTATTTTGTTGCTCACTGATCAGCCATCTTTAGCTCCTCCCCAAAAGCAGTCTTTACAGGGAAATTTATTGTGGTGAATTCTCACATCAGGAAAGCAGAACAAACAGAAATAAACAACCTGATGCTACACCTCAAACATCTAGAAAAAGAAAAGCAACTCAAATCCAAAGCCCAAAGAAGGAAGGAAATTATAAAGATCAGAGTGGAAATTAATGCAATTGAGACTAAGAAAATAATATGTAGAATTAATGGATCAAAGAGTTGGTTCTTTGAAAGAATAAATAAAATTGATAAACCAAAAAAAGGAAAGAAAAATCTCAAATTCATGCAATAAGGAATGAAAATGGTGAAATCACTACAGACCCTGTGGAAATATAGAAGACCATCAATACCTGCTTTGAAAACCTTACTCTCACAGCTTCAGTAGTACAGAAGAAATGAACAGATTCCTAAAAACATATGAATTATCAAAGCTGAATCAAGAAGATGTAAAACTGTGGTGTAACTCAATTTCAGTTAATGAAATTGAAAATGTAATTACAACCTTAACAAAGAAAAGCCCAGGTTCTGATAGATTCACTGCTGAATTCTACAAGAAATTTAGGAAAGACTTAATGCCAATACTTCTCAAACTCTTCAATGAAATCAAAAGGGAAGCAGTTCTCCCTAACTCATTCCTGATACCAAAACCAGAGAAAGACTCAACCAAAAAAGAGCTCTATAGGCCAATCTCCTTAATGAACACAGATGCAAAAATCGTCAATAAAATACTGGCAAACAGAATGAAGTGAGTCATCAAGAAGATTATACACTATGACCAAATGGGATTCATCCCAGCAACAGGGATGCTTCAACATATGCAAATCAATAAATGTAATACACCATATCAATAGAGCCAAAGACAAGAATCACATGAAGATGCAAAAAAAGCTTTTGATAAACTCCAACATTCATTCATGATAAAAGCCCTACAGAAAATTGGAATAGAAGGGCTTTACCTACCTTAATCTGATAAAATCCATATACAATAAACAGCCAACATCTTACTAAATGGACAAAAACTGAAAACTTTCAACCTAAAATCAGGAACAAGGCAAACATGTCCACTATCATCTCCCTTATTCAATATAGTTCTGGGAACATTAGCCAGAGCAACTAGACAAGAGAGAGAAATAACAATAAAGATAGGAAAGGAAAAAGTCAAATTATCTTTATTTGCAGGTGACACAATACTCTACATAGAAGACCCCCCAAAACTCTACTGAAAGACTTCTAGATCTAATAACCAAATTCAGTAATGTAGCTAGATACAAAGTCAACATTTAAAAATCAACAGTATTCTTGTACACAAACTCACTGAGAGAGAAATAAGGGAAACCACATCCTTCACAGTAGCAGCCCCTAAAAATGAAATACTTAGGAATCAATCTAACAAAGGAAGTAAAATATCTATACATTGGAAATTATATTACTCTGAAAAAAGAAATAGAAGAGGATTTAAGAAAATGGAAAGACATTCCTTGTTCATAAATAGGAAAAACAGACATTGTGAAAATGGCCATTCTCCCAAAATTATTATACAGATTTAATGCAATTCCAATAAAAATACATTACCATACCTCAGAGATCTAGATAAATCTTTCCTAAAATTCATCTGGAACCAGATATGACCTAGAATAGCAAAGGCAATTCTGGGAAATAAAGGAAAGACAAAAGGCATCTGAATCTCTGACTTGAAATTATACTAGAAAGCTACTGTGATAAAATCAGCATGGTACTAGCAAAAAAACAAAACAAAACAAAACAAAACAGGTCTGAAGATCAATGGAATACATTAGAAGATACAGAGACAGCTACAAACACACCCAGCCACCTTATCTTTGAAAAAGGAGCCAAACAAGTTCACAGGAAGAAAGACAGTCTCTTTAACAAGTGGTGATGGAAAAACTGGCTTTCCATATGCCGAAAACTAAAACTAGATCCATGTCTACCACCATGCACTAAACTAAAGTCAAAATGGATCAAAGATCTAAATATTAAAACAGAAACACTAAATTTTCTGGAAGACAAAGTAGGCAGAAATCTTGAAGACAGGGGTAAGTAGAGAGTTCATGAATAAAAATCAAACTGCATGGAAATACTTCCCAGGATAAACAACTAGGATCTCATATTATTAAAAAGTTTTTGTATGTCAAAAGAAATCTCCAATGGAGTGAAAAGAAAACACATGAATTGGGAAAAAAATCTTAGCCAACTGTCCTTCAGACAAAGGATTTCTAGAACATACAAAGAATTAAAAAAGATCAGGCCTCTCAAATTCAAAGACCCAATCCAAAAATGGGTGTCTGAGATAAATACACACTTATGAGATGAAGAAATACAAATGGCAAATAAATATATGCAAAAATGTTCAACATCATTGGTCATTAGAGAAATGCAAATTAAAGCAACACTGAGATTCCATCTCACTCCAGAAAGAATGACCAAGATCACAAACCAACCAATAACAAATGATGAAGGGGCTATGGGGAAAAAGGAATTCTTCTACACTGTTGATAGGAGTATAGGGTATTGCAACCACTGTGGAAACAGAGTGGAAGTTCCTCAAGAAGCTAGGATTAGAGGCCCCATTTGACCTAGTTATCTCACTTCTGGCTATTTTCCCAGAAGAACTGAAAACAACATACCAACATACCACAGTGATATATGTGTACCCATGTTTATTGCAGCACAATTTGTCATAGCCAAATCTTGGAAACAACTCAAATGCCCATCAACTAAGGAACGGATAAAAAAGATATGGGAGGTCTCATGTTCTGGGCCCCAGGCTGAGTGCTATAGTGCTGCTATTGGGCCAGCCATTGAAAGGTTTGGCAGGGAGACCCCAGCCTCTTCCTGTGAGTCAGCACCATTCATGGACTGGGGCTAGAGAGAACAAGGCCACACCAGCAAGCAAGCCCAGTCTGGAACCAGTGCCATATGCAGGCCAGCAGACTGGAATAGCCAGACCCCAACCCCTTCCAGCACATGGGTTGGTAAACAAGAAGTACCAATCTCACGCACCCCCACCCCCACTCCCACCCTGGGTGCCATAAGTGACCCACTTATCTGGAGAAACACAGGCTGTGATGATAACTATGGAGGTGAAATGCAATTGGATGCCTGCGGTGCTTCGTTGTTTCACTAACATTGCAGGTCTAGGGCCAGTGCTCTGATCGTAGGTTCAGAGGATAGTGATAGGCAGTGTGGCATGTGGGGTGGTGGGGAGATCTCCTTGGGAGGGTTGTAGCCATTGTTGATTCCCCATGGTCTTGTTTTGAAAGTCCTATATCATCTCCATTGTTTTGTTGGGCTGGGTTTTATTCTCTTTTGTTTTGTTTGATTATGTCAAATCTGATGGCAGGAGCGGCTGTTTCAAAGATAGCAAGATTTATTATCAGCTTGTTTTGAAGTCCTTTATTACATTCATTGTTTTGTTTTTATTGTTTCTATTCTGTTCTGTTTGATTTTTACTATGTCCAAAGTTATTTGCAGCTATTTTGAAGACATCAAAAGGCAGTATGGTAACTATTGTTGATTTCATAATGTTTTGAAGTCCTGTATCCCTTACATCAGTTTGCTTTGATTGGTTTTATTCTGTTTTATCCTCTTTAAAATAAAAATTAAAAAATAAGATGGTATTTTTATACAATGGAGTGCTACTCAGCTATAAAGAAAGATTGTATTGAGCCTTTTATAGGTAAATGGATGAGACTTGAGACCATACTAATAAGTGAAATAAATCAGACTCCCATGTGTAAATATTGTCTCCCTAGTGTAAGAAACTGAAAGAGTAAATAAGTTTAAAAATCTACCATAGATATTGTGAAAAGGTAAGAAACTGTTCAAAGAGAAAAAATAACTGGGATAGGGGAAAGAAGAAAAGAAGGAAGGGAAAAGGAAAAATATATAAACTTGTTTATGTATTTATAAAATAGCTAAGATAGTTGTTGGAAAAAAACAGTTAATACTCATACAATTCTATCAATTTTTCATGTCTATCTCTGGTAATCTAAGCAATTCTTTTGAAGATAACAATATGTGATATTCCAGCTATTTTTAAATTTCTATCATCTTGTTTTAAAAGCATACATTGTTATTGTTTTGGGTTTTTTTTTTTGTTGTTGTTCCTGAGGTTGGTGTTTATATGTCTTTTGTTTTTTTGTTTTATTTTTCTGTTTTTTTCTCTCTTTTAAAAAAAGAACTAAGAAAAGATACATAAGACATTCAGGGGTTAAATTATAGAAATTCAGTGAGGGCTAGTGATATAGCTCAGTGATACAGCCTCTGCTTGGAAAGCATAAGGTCCTGAGTTTGCTTCCCCAGTACCAAAAACCAAAACCACAAGCAATAACAGCAACAAAAAGAAACTCAGTGAAAAATATTCAGGAGGGCTGAGGGAAGGGAGACCAAGAGAATTGAAAAATGAAAATATATTATGTACATGTATGAACTTCCCAGAGGAATGTAAGCATTATGTACTGCAGGCATGTACTAATAAAAAATATCACTTGAAAAATTAGAACACCTGAATAAACAGAGAGATACTAAGTTCATGGTTTAGAAAACTTCATATTATGAAGATGTTATTTCTTCCTAAGTCTGTCTATAGATTAAATGAATTTCCAATTTAAGTATCCAAAGCTTTAAAAGAGAAACTTGATAAACTGATTCTAAAATTATATAGTAATTCTATATTCTAATATAGTAATTCTAAAATTATATATAGTAATACAAAAGACCAGTAATAGGCAAATCACTCTTGAGAGAAAGAAGAACTGTCCTGTTATTAACATTATCTGGGACAGATGCTGTTCTTGATCTGCAATAGCGAACATCCCTTCTTTATTTCATTATATCATACCGGTAGCTTCAAACTGGTTATAGTGGCAATATTTATATTATAGACATCAGAAAATACTATAGACTAGTGTTTTTTGTGTATGGGATTAGAGTGGGAAGAGCTAGTTACTAAATATTTACCAGCACACCACTTAATAAAGTCAAATAGAGATTCTCAAAACACATTCACATATTTATGAACGCTAGTTACATAACAGGTTTATCATACCAATAGAGAAAAAAGTCATATTTCATTAAATGATATGTGAAAACCAGGCATCTGAATAGAGAAGTAAAATTGATATCTCATTTCAGGATGAACTCTACATTTAAGTATATTAAATGTTTAAATGATAAGACAAAAATATTAGAATTTTAGAAGAAAACGTGGAAAAGCATAATTACTCTATAAAAAGAAATAATATTTTAAATTACAAAATACTGAAAAACTTGACTACATTACAGGAAAGAGAAAATGGTGAGTTGGTGATTGACAGCCAAATTCAGCCTCTATGAGATCTCAAACCCTGATACTGGAAGATAACAACTTGGTGAAGAAAAAAGAACAACTTGGTGAAGAAATAGACTACTAGGAATTGGGAAGGAACTAACCAGAAAATTACCATGTTTCCCTGAAAATAAGACCTGGCTGGAAAATAATGAGCCTTGAAATGTAGAGATCAAAAATGCTAGCCCCAACCAGCCTATCCTTGCCTTACAGAGTAGCCACTGAGGAGAACAGGGATGGCATGAAAGGCAAAGATAGCATGATTGGTGCTAGCATTTTTAATCTCTAGTTTTCAAGGCTAATTATTTTCTGGCTAGGTCTTAATTTTGGAGAAAGAAGGTAAAAGCTATAGAGAAGTAGCATAGCAGTATACAAATTCAGTAGCATAGCAGGATACAAAGTCAACACACAAAAATCAGTAGCATTCCTGCACACCAATAACAAACTCACTGAGAAAGAAAATTAGGGAAACAATATCTTTTACAACAGCATCAAGAAAAATTGAATACTTAGGAATTAACCTAACCAAGGAAGTGAAAGAACTCTGCAATAAAGAATATGGTACTTTGAAAAAGGAGATCAAAGAGGACACTAGTAAATGAAAATATATCCCCTATTTCCAACTAAACAGAAAAAATATAGTCAAATTGGCCATACTTCTAAAACTGGTACACAGATTTAATGTAATCCCAGTAAAAACACCAATAGCATTCCCAGAAAAAAAATCTTAAAATTCATATGGAACCTGGAGAGACACAGAATAACAAAAGCAATCCTGGGCAACAAGAGCAAACCAGGAGAATCACAATCCTGGACTTCAAATTATACTACAAAGCTACAGTGATAAAAACAGCACAATATTGGCACAAACAAAGCCTGTGGATAAACAGAATACAGAATAAAGAAACAACTCTAGGGACATTAAGTTGTCTGATTTGACAAAGGTGCAAAAACTTATGCTGGAGGAAACAGCCTCTTTAACAAATGGTGCTGGAAAAACTGGTTACGCATAGGCAGAAGACTGAAACTAGACCCCCCCTTCTCTCTTTGGTACTGGGGATTGAACTCATGACCTTGGGCTTGCCAAGCAGGTGCTTATACCACTGAACTAAATCCCTGGCCCTAGACCCATATCTCTTGCAATGTACCAAACTAAAATAAAAATGGATCATAGATCTAAATGTGAAACAGAAACATTATGCTGGAAGATGAAATAGGTAAAAGTCTTAAATACATGGGTATAGGCAGACACCTTTTGAAAAGAACTCCAACTGCACAAGAAATAATACCTATAATCAACAAATGGGATAGTATCAAATTAGAATGTTTCTACACAATAAAGGAAACAACTAACGAAGTGAAAGAGAAAACCTAGAGATTGGGGAAACGTTTTTGCCAGCTATTCCTTGGGCAAAGGACTAATATCTACAATATATAAATAACAAAAAGTAGACCCCCCTAATAAAAGACCCAATCAAAAATGGGCAATTGAAACGAACAAATATGTCCCAGAAGTAATACAGTGGATCAATAAATATATGAAACAATAGATAGTATCTCTGGCTGGAGAAATGCAAATCAGAAACACTGAGATTCCATCTTACTCTAGAAAAAATGGTTATCATCAAGGAATCAAATAATAACAAATGCTGGAGGGGCTGTGGGGAAAAGGAGCCCTATTACACAGTTCATGGAAATGTAAACTAGTACAACCACTTTAGAAATTAGTACAGAGATTCCTCAAAAAACTAAAAATAGAAATTCTGTTCAACCCAGCTATTTCTCTTATAGATGTTTTCCTGAGTGTTAAAGAATATCACAGTGATATATGTGCACCCATGTTTACAGTATCACCATTCATAATAGCTAGATCTTGGAAGTAGCTATATGTCCACTAACAGATGAATGGATAAAGAAAATGTGCTATTCATACACAATGGAGTGACATTCTGTCATAAAGGGTAAACTTTTGTCCTTCTTTATAGATGTACCTCAAGATCAAAATGTTAAGTGAAATAAACCAGATGCCCAAGTTTAAATATCAAATGGTTTCACTTACGAGAAACCCAATATATAACGTACAAAATAAAAAAGTAGATAATAGGAAACAGAGACAGAGCGAGAGCGTGAGAGAGAGAGAGAGAGAGAGAGAGAGAGAGAGAGAGAGAGATTATTTGTATATGGGAAGGGGATCAAGAGATATAGTGAGGGAATCAGAGAAGTAGATTAAAAAAGAAAGAAATCAGAGGTGTTTTATACATGTATCAACTCCCCGTGAGAAATATGGCCACTATGTAAAGCATGCAGCAATAAGGAAATAAAGAAAAAAACTGACTACATTAGAGTGAAAAATTTCTGTTGGTCACAAGGCATCATAATAAGATTTATACCGAGGGGAAAAATCTGCATCACACATAATGAATAAAAGATTTGTATCTAAAATATTTTTAAAAACTTAGAATACATAGATAAAAGATATGGTACTATAGAAAAATAAGCATTACAGTTGAGATGGATTTTCTATTTTGTGCATACTCTTAAGTCAAAATTATAAAAGTGACTATGAATTATCAAAAAAGTACAAATTAAAGCCACAATGAGATAAAATTTCATACCCATGAAACTGACATCAATTTTATAGGGTGACAATAACAAACAAATATACTGGGGAGGATATGGAGCAATGGTAATCCTCATGCAGATGAGGTAGGAATGTAAATTAATATAGTCACTTTGGAGAAAAAATTTGTATTTCATAATAAAGTAGAAATACCCTTAGTGTTTCACCTAGCAATTCTATATATATCATATATATCCACTCTATGAAGATTCTTGCACATGTCCATAAGATGACATGTATTAGTATGTTCCTGATAGAACTGTTCTTTTTGTAGCAAAAAGCTAGAAATGATCCATATCTGTGATCACAAAGAAATGATCACAGACAGAATAAAAATATTGTACATAATAATCCAACAGACTACAACAGTGAAAATTAATGACTTGTGTACAATCTCTTGCAACATAGACGTATTTCAAAAACATAGTTTTAAGCAAAAGAAGCCTCAGAATTGATACAGGCTGATTCCATTTGTAGAGTCCAAAATCAGCTATAACCAAAAATGCATATTGTTAAAAACAATGTGTGGAGAGAGCAGAAAAAGGATAATATAACCACGAAGGGGTAAACATGTCTCCTAGGGTTCTACTTCCTAATTTGAGTGACAGGATAGATAAAGGTGGTCTACTTTATTCTTCAAATACTAAATATACACTCTGTATTCTTTATGATTAAACATTTAGTGATAAAATGAAGTTAAAAGTCATCTCATCTTAGATATGTCTAACATGTGGGCTGCCTATGGTCCTAAACAGTTAAATGGCCCCATCAGATCATAAATATTGAACATTATATGTGATTTTCAGTGAAGTTTTTTCATGAATTTGCATGGTGCTAAAGAGTGGATTGTGTAGAGACATCATGCTGAGTAGAAGAGTGCACAGTTCCACTCTTGTTCCTGTCACACACAGTCAGTTGAATCAAAACCCATGTGTATCAGATGTTATATGCACTTATGTGACTTGGTGAGTGAAATGAAATGATTACCAGTAAAAGCATTTCAGCCTATCTACATGTATGTGCCTGTGAAGACATGAATTTATTGTTGTTAAGCAAGGCATGTATGTTTTCTTATTTAATTATTAAATGGGCTTGTATAATTTTGTGCAATGATATAAGTTCAAATATTTTTAGCACATGATACAGGAAATACAGAAATGTATAAAATAACTTTTTGCGCATGATATTGCTATATTTACAAAAAAATCACTAACACTAGAGATGCTATAATAAAAATTTTTAAGCAAATTTTTTGTTAAATACATTAACTATATTATTTTATATGTGAACTAAGACAATTCTCTACACTCAACGTGGCCTATCTAAGGTGAAAGGGTGGACACCTACGTCTACCACAGGCAAAGATACTGTGGATATTTAACTAAGATTGATCAGATTCAATCCCCACCTTCCTAAAATTGCTTTCACTAAAGTTAAAAACATCAGTGTCACTAGAGCTAATAAGCATATTCAATTATTATCTTTGTTGGTGTCTGAGCAGCATTCAGTACTGCTGACTGTACTTCAAATGGTGTCTTATTTTAGCTTTCATGAAATCATATTCTCCTGGCTATTCCTTCTCGGCCTCCTGCACAGGCCATTTCATGGTGGAGTTCCTTAAGGTCATCCCTGGAACCTAGTTTTGCAAACTCTAGACATTCCCTGCCTATAGCTTCAATTACCACCCACACAGCAAAGTTTAAAACTCCAGCTCAGGATTTTCCTCAGAGCTCCAGGTAGATGAATCCCATTACCTTGTCAACATCTCTACTTGGGTGTTTCTAAGCAACTATACTTTAAATTCTTAAAAATCAAAGTTATGATTTCTCTTCAAAAACAGTTCTAGTATTCTTTCTCAGTGAATAGCATTACCAGTCATCCTTGACAGTCTATTCCAGGAAAATGAATAGACTTTCATTTTCTTCTAAAGAATAAAAGCATTCACTCCCTCTTTTTATTTTATTTTTTTTTCCTAGAAAAGGATTGAGAACCAAGGAAGTTTTTCTAGTGATGACTCTAGGAATAAAATCTTGCAAAAACATCACCATCTGGCAATTTAGATTCTCTACAAAGAGGGAACTCAATGAAATTAGTTCGCTTTCCTCTAATTAAGAGTTTTTCCCAAAACACAAAAATCATGTATAATCAAAGTATTTTCCTCTTTCCATTTTAAAACCCCTATATGCACATTTTCTTATCTCTTCCTTGGATTGCACTTTTACTCATAATTGGTTCTTAGTTTCTGATTTTTCTTCATTTTCTATTCTACTTTTTTCATATTTCCCTTAGCCCACTTCTCTGTGATTGAATCAGAGTATGTATTTCAATAAATCAATATTTACTGAGAACCTGTTATGTATACTCTGGGATAGAATGATCAAGGTTCCTAATGTGTTTTATAACTCACATGGAGCAAAATATTTTACATTTGACAGTTAGATAGTAATATGAACTTAAATTAGGGAATTAAAATTGAATGACTTGATGGAGAATAACTAGGTGGTTATTTTAGATTGGGTATTCAGGAAAGGCTTTTCTCAGAAGGTAATGTTTAAAACTGAGATCAAATTACAAAGAGACAGTTACTGCATCCTTTGCACTAGTTAGCACAAGGACCTTAAGAGAGAAATTTTGGATGTTTGATGGCTACAGACAAGACAGAAATCATGTAATATGTGATGAATTCAGTGACTATATCAAACAGCTTTACCTATGAATATAGTAAATTTACTCTTTTAGCAATGTATTATTTTTAATATTTGTAAGATCTTCAGCGATGTACATTTTTTTGTTCCTGGTTTTCTGTTCTGTGTTTTTTCTTTATAAATATTTATAAGGGTTAATAATCTAGTAGTCTGTAAAAAGAACTAACTTTTAGCTTTATAGATCCTCTTTATGGGAGGATTTTATTTCATTAATTTCTGTTCTTACCTTTTTATTTCCTTGCTTCTACTTTCTTTGGCTTTAATTTGCTACTGCTTACCCCTAACTTGTTGAGATGATGAATTAAAAGCTACAAAGCTTCCTTTAAACTTAGCTTTATTTATACCACAGAAGATTTTATATATAGTATTTTTCATTATCATTCAGTTAAGAATATTTTCTATTTTTTTAAAATTATGGGTTATACAGAAGTACACTGCCTACTTTCTACACAGTTGGTGTGGGAGTTATTATAGGCACCTGTTCCTTGTTCAGTACTAACATAATTGCGTTGTGGTCAGGGAACATAATTATGTTTGAATTTTTTTTTATTTAAAGAGAAACAAAAGCATGTAAAGGGTAGAGATAATACAGAATTCCAAAAAAGATAAACATGAAGAAATCACTAGTTAATAAATTACATATTGTCCTCTTAGAAATAGTTGTTCAAGTTACAAAATTAAAGCATACAAAGTAGATAGTCAAATAGTGAGAGTGTAAACAGCTATGCATGCATGAATCTCTATGTGTACTTCTATCCTTTCTGTATTAGGGGAAAAACAAAACTTAGCAAGACAAAACAAAACAAATTCCTATAAAAACATGAAACCAAAAAGTCATATAAAACCACAGTACAAGGTGATCTACAATGATTACTGTGTTGTTTCTTATTATCTTCAATAGAATGTCTATATCCTCAGGCATAATTGAATATAGCAGTATAATTGAGTAAAGCAGTAAATAACAATATTAGTAAAAATAAAACATTGTAGACAGTATAAACCTTCAAAGGCAGGTAATAATCAAACCATAGTGGATATTCTAGTGGATCTTGTCATCTTAAGTGCAGTTGCCTATACTCTCAGACATGATACTATCAATCATAACAGCTTTGAATAAAATCTATCAATACAAAACAGCAATCCAACAAACCAGATTCGATTATGATCAGTCATGGTAAAACAGTGTAGGTTTTACAGAGCTTTATATTAAGTTAGGGCTGCGGCTTTAGCTCAGTGGATTAAGTGCCTGCCTGGCAAATGTGAGGTCATGAGTTCGATCCCTGACGCCACCCCCACAAAAAAAGAAAAAAACCCCAAAACTTAAAAAAAAAAATACTACTTAGATTAAGTTAATAGGAAATTAAGGATGATTACCATACTATATCCTGTTATTTTCGGGATTGCTGTCTATGCCCTCAAATCTAGTACAGGTAGAATGACTGGAACAGAATATAATACATCTAAGCAGAGTAGTATGCGTAATGTGGGTTTTAAATCCTGGTGCACTATTAACAGTATAGTATATCAAGGCCATCTATGTTAGAGATTCTAGTTATCCTTCTCTGCCTCATTTCTGCTATGCTATTTTTCTGCCTTTGTCTACTTTTCTCTTTCATTGTACTGCCTGCCCCACTCATTGAGGCCTTTCTGCCACTGTTCCTAAAATCCTGGTATTTTTTTCTCTCTCTAGAATGTCCTTCAGTATTCCCTGTAGGGTTGGATTGGTGGTCACAAACTCCCCCAGTTCCTCTTTATCATGGAAGCATCTTGTTTCTCCATTAATTTCTAGTGACAGTTTTGCAGGGTACATCAATCTGGGCTGGAGGTTATTTTCTTTCAGGGCTTGGAAGACTTCACTCCAAGCTCTTCTTAATCTGATGCTCTGTGTCGAGAAGTCAGCTGTGATTCTGATGGGCTTACCTTTATAGGTAATCTGTTTCTTTTCTCTGATGGCTTTTAATATTCTGTTTGTATATTGAATTTCTGGTATCTTGATTATTATGTTTGGGTGTAGATCCGTTTTGGTTGTAGGTGGCTGAGGTTCTGTATGCCTCACACAACCGAATGTCATTTTCTTTTCCCATGCTTGGGAAATTTTCCTTAATCATTCCGTGAATAGCCTTTGTAATTCACCTGTATGTATTCCTGCTTCTTCGTTCACATTTCTTATTCTTAAATTGTAGATTCTCTTGTCATCTTCTAGCCTTTGTATTGTTACTACCTGTTTCCTTGTTGTTTTTAAGAGATCTTTTCTTTCATGATCACACATTGCAAACTTGTCTTCAAGTTTTGATAGTCTATCCTTAGTTTCTTTTAAGGTGTTTTGCCAGCTTTCAATGGAGTTTTTAATTTCCTGGTAATCTCTTTGAATCTGCTTCATGTATTCTATATTTTCTTTATCAAATGTTTCTCTCCTTTTTTTGTGTTCCTCCCTTCTTCTGTCTGTATCATCCTGAGAGATGCTTCCTGAGAGCATTTGTTTTATTACTCTACTCATATCTTGCTTTACCTGATTTAATATTTCAATTTTGAGCTTGTCTACAAGGTCCCAAAGATATCTTTTAATGTCCATTGAAGGCATGTCTGATGTTGCGTGTTTGCCACCTTCAGTCTCCCTTGTTTTACCTTCTCCTGGATCAGTGTTCTCAGGGTTCTGGGCTGGGGGCCTCCTCCTGCCTCTCTCTTCTGTCATGGCCCTGGCTTCCTCCACACAGGTTACAGTGCAGGTCCCAGCCCCCTTCCCTGTTGGCCATGTTTCCTCCGAAGCACAGCACGCTGGTGAGGGAACTCCACCCTCTCTTGCCTGCTCTTGTCACTGAGGTGTAAGCAGGGGCTTCTTATGCTGGCCCCTCCCCACCAGGCTAGCCAAAATTTAGGGGCCTTTACCCGGTTAGTGTGTGCTAGGTGCAGGGAATCAATTTGGGACGGCTCACTGGGTCCTGGCCAGGGGCGTGGCCCAGTCCAAGCAAATCCCATGAATCTGCTCTTGGGAGGGAGGAACCAACTGATGTCACTGTCACTCCCAGTTCAGGCTCCTCCTGTCTGATTCCAGCATGTTGCCCATTTGGTCGCGCCCTTCCCATGGTGTGTGTGGGGGTCTCACTCCCAGCACTGACCGTGGATTAATGAAGGTCCCTTCACCAGCTCCGCTCTCTGTTGGGCTCACCAACCCCCAACTTCAGTGCTGCTGTGCTTCCTGTGAGTGGCGGCGGTAACGAGTTTGGGTGGCTCTGCCGGCTGGTGCGGATTCAGGCCTTTGCAAACTTGGTGGGTCGCCATGAACGAAAATGCTGTGTCCTGTAATTTTTAGCTGTTTCAGTTGTAGTCCTGAAGTATTTGACGAGCTTTTTTCCATTTTAATTTCTTCCTATGTCAAGAGGATCCATCTCCCTCTGTCTGGTTCTCTCCAGGGTGTTTTATTCTGGCAAATGAGTTGTTTCTCCTGGGAGGTTTTGTATTTTGTTGCTCACTGATTGGCCATCTTGTCTTTTCTCCTATGTTTCATTTTAAATCTGTCAAATTTGTTAAGAAGAGCACTATGTTTCAATATATGGATAATTTTCATAAATGTTCCAAGTATGCTTGAAAAGAATATGTATGCTGTAGTTTTTATGTATAATTTCTATATATTTATTAATAACATTTAATCTTATGTTACTTGTGGCGGATTGACAAGTGGTGGTCAACTTGCAATACCCAGTTGAACTGAATCATTGTGGTACTCAGTGTGGAAGGCCCATCTGAAGATTGTTGCCAACATCATGAAAAGCAGAACCAGAGGGGAAGATGGTGTGCCCTTGATTCTCCTGAAGAAGCATGTTGTGCTGGTTTTCCTGATATGAGCTTGGCTATTATCATCAGAGGAGTTTGGGACCTCACTGTTGTTGAGGATGGCTGTGGTTCTCTTTGGGTAGCTCTGGTTTGAGCCTTACTTCCTGGCTCCAGTGCAGATCCCTCAGCCTGCTGGCACAGATCCTCCATCCTGTAGCACAGACATTTTAGCTTCCACCACTGACCTTTGGGCCTTCCCAGCACAGATCCTTGATACCAACTTGCAAGATACATTGTCATTGGCTCTAGGTCTTCAGCTGAATTCATGCAGGACATTCCTGTGGGATCCAGACCCTCAGCTGGATTCTTTGGGTTTCTAGTGTGTGAATAAATCTCCTGTACTCTTTTGCACTTGATTCTTTGGGTGAATATTATAAAACAATTCTATAAATTATGTGTCCCATATGAAATCTTTCCCCTTGGTAAACCAAAACTACAACATTACTCAAATCCTATTGAAGTTTTGACCATTTGTTATATCAATCCTGAGGAAGATATGAAAACATAAAACAACTTAATAGTAAATTTGTCTTTTTCCTTGGACTTCTGAAAATTTTGCTCTATATATTAGGTATATACAGCTATTCATTTATTTTTTGAGAGATGGGGTCTTCTTATGTTGCCCAGGCTAGCCCTGAACTCCTGGGCTCAAGTGATCTTCCTGCTTCTGTCTCCCAAGTAGCAGGGACTACAGTAGATGCCATTGTACCTGGCCAGATGCATATAACTTTAAAATACTTAAATATTTCTAGTGAATGAAAACTTTTATTTTGAACTAGCTCCTTTTATCTCTAGACATGTTTTCTGATTCAATATAATTTTATCTATTGCAAATTCAGCTATACAGGCTTACTTTTGGTGTGCACATATGTCACTTGTATATATTCTTTCCCATCTTTTTGTTTACTTGTATCAGTGCTTTTCAACCAGTATTATTATTATTATTATTATTACCAGGAAGTGAACTCAGGATCTTGAGCTTATGAGGAGGGCACTGTGCCACTGAGCTATATCCCTGGCCTTGGCATTATTAATATTAGGGCCAGATTAATTCTTTGTTGTGAGGACCCAGTCTTATACATTGTAGTTTATAATAGATCCCAGTTAGTCATGGTGATCAGTAACTTCATAGACTGTTAAAATAACTGTTAAAGTAACTCCAGACACTGTTAAATATCCTCCTTGGGGGAAACTACCCCAAGTTGAAAACCGCTGATTTATGTTTTAGGCATGCCTTCTATAAATAGCAGACAGTTGAATTATTTTATTCAGTAGGCTTTGTCTTTTAATGGGAACATTTAGCCCATCAACCTAGTGGCAGATTATCTGCTTTTTTCTTAAAATGCCTTTGTGATAGTTAACTGTAGTGTCAATTTGAGTGAGAAACACGAAGCTTAGTTTAGTATAGTTTTGGATGTGTTCCAATGAGGGAAGACCTACCCCAGGTGTGGGTGGCACCAACCAATAGGATTGTAGCCTGGATGGATAATAAGGGAAAAAAGAAGTCTCACTTCTGCTGCTCTGGAGGAGTTCCAGCTTTCATCATTGCCTTTGGATATCTCTCTCTGGGCTTCTAATTCAGTCTCTTCAGCCTATTATCCCAGACTCTTCAGCCTCCAACACAGAGCCTCAGGTTCCCAGTGCAGATTCTAAAGGGACTCTGCAGTGAGCTATAGGTCTCTTGTACTTTTGACTGGATCATGCAGTTTTCTAGTATGCAGATGGCCCTTTGCATTCCTCTAAACCTCACTCTGCAGATGGCCATGTAAGCCTACCTTGTAAGTCATTTTATATTTTTATGTATCTATACATCTTGTATATATTATTAAATCTGTTAACTAGTGAGCTCTGACAGCCTTTAATGTTCCTTCTTCAGTACCTACCTGAGATCAATTTTTCCTCTATACCCAATTATGAGAAAAGAATGTATAACTCTAAAACAAATTGAGACACTTTGACATCATTAAACCCTTCTGCAGAGCTAGCTATTTGGTGATTTTATGCAAATCAAAACATGGTACCTCTTATGGGTTGAGGCTGCCCTACTGGCACGGTTTGGGAAATGGAAGATACCTTGGTGGAAATTAGAAGGTACCCTTTTCTGTGGCAGAAACAGCTCAGATCCAGGCACAGGTTATGACAACTGCAATAAGTAGAATTTGGCTTCTCTTCCTCCCTTGACAGGAGTTCCTTGTTTAATGAATGAACTGTAAAAAGAATTATCGAGGTCTCAGTCTTTCACTGTCATTATTAAGAAGTTAGCATCAATTTGCCTGTTGCTTTTTGGAGGGTGAATTATTTTACCATTATTATTACTATTGTTTGTTTTATTTTTTGAGGCAAGGTCTTGCTATGTAGTTCAGGATGGCCTTGAACTCATTCTGTGGTCCAGGTTGGCCTCAAACGTAGTGATCCTCCTGCCTCAGTCTCCAGAGTCTTGGGACTGAAGGAATGCACCACCACACCAAGATTATTTATTATTATTTTAAAATATTTGTCTTTGGTTAGCTGAAATTTTATCATCTTTTATTTAAGTGAGGATTCTTTTCATTTTCTAGGTTGGCATTCATTATGTTTATTGAACTAGTAGATTAATGTTTTATATCATTTAAGGAAAATTGTCAGACATTATCTTTTCAAATATGCCTATTTTTCAAAATTCCTTTATCTTCTGGGACTTTCATTTAAGTTATGTTACTAGGTACTTTCATTCTATCTTTCAGGTCTCGTATTATATCTTCCATATATTTTATCATTTTATCTGCTCTGCTATATTCTAGATAATTTCTTCAGGCCTATCTTCTAGTTTTGTCATGCATTATGTTTGATTTGCTGATAAACATTCACTAAATTCTTAATTTTGTTTTTTTTTTTAATTTTTAAAGTTCTGCTTAGATTTCTTTCAAATCTGTTATAATACTTTTTATTGACTACTGTTCTTACAGATATTTTCAAACTTATTTTAACAAATCTCTTTAGCTGTAGTTAGCATGGTTGTTTTATAGTGTTTTTTTTTTTTTTTTTTTTGAGACATGGTCTTGCTATGTAGTTCAGACTGGCCTTGAACTCAATGTGTAGGTCAGTTTGGTCTTAAATTTGAACTATCTTCCTGCCTCAGCCTCCTGAGTGCTAGGATTGCAGGCATATAGCACTATGCCTGGCCTGAAGTTTTATAAAAATTTGTTTATTGTTTCTGTTGGTTATTACTCAGGATATTTTGTTATTTTGTAGAAATAATTATTTTTCTGTTGGTAATTATACTAGAAAAATATTTTAAAGATTTGAATCCTACAATAATGGAACCATTCTCTAGAAAGGACTTTTCTTGGCTTGTGTCAGGAAGACACTACTAGTAGGGAACCAACTGGTCTAGATGAAAAATTTGAGTTTCCCTGGTGCTGTGGTTTAGATCTAAAATGTTCCCTTAAAAGTCTCACGTGCTTGGGAGGTGACTGCATTACAGGAATGCTACACTGATGAGTTTATATAGCCTGTTGTAGGAGGTGGGGCCTGATCAGAGACAAGTCACTGGGGCATAACCCAGATGGGCATTCTTTTTGTCTTTTTTGAGACAGGGTCTCACTATGCAGTTGAGGCTGGCCTTGAGCTCACTTTATAGCCCAGGATGGTCTTGAATTCACAATGATCTGGCCTCCTGAGTGCCGGAATTACAGGTGTGTGCCACTGTGTCTGGCAGAATGGGCATTCTTGTTTGTGGCTCCTCTCCTTTCGCTTTCTGGTTGCCAATGGAATGAGTAGCATTCCTTGTTCTGCCTTGGAGCCAACCAGTCCTTGAATCCTCTGAGAACTGTAAAGCCAAAATAAATCTCTCTTCCTTTAAATTGTCTTAGCTATTTTGTCCCAGTGACAGGAAAACTGACTAATATACCTGGGCCACCTAAGTGACTGAACTGTTTGGGTAAACATTTACTTCTAGACCACTCTCTTTACAGAAGCAGCTCTTTATAGTCTCAGTCTCTCTCTCTTTCTCTCTCTCTGTTTATGTGGTCCTATGGATTAAACACAGGGTTTTTGCACTGAGCTACATCCTTGGCACTTTTTATTTTTGACACAAGACATCACTCAATCCCAACCTGCCTCGGCTACACTCCAACTTGCGATCCTCCTACCTCAGCCTATCAGAGTGCTAGGATTATTAATGTATGCCCCCAAAGCCTGGTTTACATCTCATTTAAAGAGATAAAGGGCATTATCAAATTTCTTACCTGCAGTAGGCTCTAGACCTTGATTCCTGTCTTCCTTCCCCTCTGACATGAGCAAACACTGGGCTTCAATTCACAGATATTTCTTTCAGACTAGCAAACACCTTCAAAGAAAAAGAGGTTCTGAATGCTCAGCATACTTTTCTGGGTTCTTGCTTTACTCTGGATTTTGACTCACTGCTATCTTACTATTTCATTAGCTATTTAATCTATGTAATAACATTTTAAAATAATATTTGTCAGAGTTTTAGTTTTCTTTAGTGGCCCTAAATACCTAGTTTTTAACATTGCCAGAAGTGGAAAGTCCTAGATAACATGTGATGAAAAGGCAATAGATGATGGAGATAATTACTAGCCTATTTGGGTCACCTTATATCAAACTCTATTTATAGGCAAAAGGAATAATACATTTAAATCATGAACCAAAAAAGAAAATAGTTTTATCTTGTGAGTTTGTATTTGCACTAGTTTACTTTACATGGATGTGTGGTCTCTCTTTCCTGACCAGACAGTAAGTTTTTGAAGATTAAACATTTGTTCTGGTTTTTTGAATAAGTATCCACCCTTTATGTAGGATCTAGGTCAAAATAATAAAATGTCAATCTTCTTGCCTTTCTTCTCTCCATACTAGGTCTCCTGGGAGAGAACTAGATTCTCAAGGATTCAACTCTTCCCCATCTCTGAAAGAGTTTACTGTAGGGACATGGCAGTGGTTTAACAGTCACAGTGGTGGTCTAATGTGGCAAAAGGCCAAAATGGAAATGCCTACCACTTCCTGCTTCTTCCTCAGCCCTAACTGCAACTCCCCTTCCTGTTTGTGCGTGCAGAGGGTTCCAATCAGCTACTCGCACATCACTGAGGCCCGCCCTAAGTGCCACCCAGGTCAGAGAAAGCCAGGCTGCCTAGAGTCATGGAGTTCTCTCCACGTCTTTGGAATAAAGGCTACTTTTATATTATATTTTTCTCTCTTATTGCGCCGAAAACCTAACAATCTCCCCACCTACTTTAGTAGAGCATTCACTGATTACTAAGAGAAACAAAAACTACATCAAATTTAAATATTTAATCAGAATACAGATATATAAATAGATTAATACAAATATAGAGTTTGATACTGTCCAATTATGTTCACTTAGAAGTCTTTCTTGTAAACTTACTACTGATATAAGTTGGGAGAAATTTTAAATAAATACATCAAAGTCATAGTATTTTATATAATTTTTGATATAATAATTCCATGATCTTGCTTTAAAAATACTCATGAAGTGTGGTAATGCACAACTGTACTTGTACTTGTACTCTCAGTCTCTCACGAGGCTGAGGAGGGAGGATCATCCAGCACAAGAATTTGAGAACAGCCTGGGCAACACAGTGAGACTCTGCCTCAAAAAACAAACAAACTAACTAACTAACTCAATCATGGGTATTCACAAAGATTTATGTATCTGGATGGTTACTACATGAGGAGAAATTAAAAATTTTAAATTCCATCTGTAGGGGTTTAGGGAATTATACTTTCATATAATAGAATATCATGATACTTAATGATACAAAACATCATAATAAGGTTATAAAAGCAGCTTATGAAAGAGTACAAGGCAAGATTTTTAAAACTTAAAGACTTAAAAAGCTAGAGGGGATATAAAACAACATGTCAACATTATTACTTTTGGGTGCTTCACTGATGGATTTTTTCCTTAACTTTGCTAATTTTTTCCATACTAAATCTCCTATAATGAAAATATGTTACAAAAATACAATATTGATTATTTAAAAATAAGCCAGAGTTCTGTTATATTCAGCACATATGATCAGATACCTCAGGCCACCCCTTAAATCTATCAGTGATCAGCAAAGTTTATATTCTCTTAATTTCATCTTCTGTTCCACTTGAACCATACACAGCTTTTTGGTCCCTGAGACAAAGAGTAGCATTCATTCATGGGTAAGTGGGTGGCTCATAATATATATTTATTGAATTGAACTGACAGCTAAGAACCAGAAATTTACCCACCTAATGCTGGCAGAATGTCAAATATTTAAAATGTGGCTGTTTTCTACTAAATAATCTCCAATTTAAATGGTCCTTCTGGCCTTAAATTATCTTGCACACTCAAACTAAGTAAAAATATTTTTGAAAGGATGTCCAAAGGGAAAACTATTACTATAATCAATTCATGTCATTATGCATGAAGTATATAAAGCAAGATCTGTGGTATACTTTATAGTTCTGTGTAGTATAGTCCACAAGTATTAACTGCCTCTGTGGTTAAATGGCCTGTCACACAGAAAGAATCAAATCTGCCCCTACTCCTTTATGGAGAAAAACAAATGCCTGGAATGAGCTGGAATTTCCAGGAAAAATATTATCAGCTTAATTTGTATTCATCCCTGAGGGATTACTGCACTGATGTCATTTTTAATATGTCTCACTCTGCCGCCTCTCAATTGGCACGATGCCTCGTCTCCTTTCCCAGTTTGTCTTGTGCAGATCGCCTTGTGAATGACTCTCTCAGCGAGCATGTGCAGAAGAAGCCCAGAGCCTCACTCCATGGGAACGGAACAGACAGAGTTAAAGAATGGGCTAGTATCAGCAGCTGAATGGAGAAGGTCATGTTGCTTCTGGAAGCTGACAAGGCTAAGCTTGTAAATGAGTTGATGAGAGCTCTTTCTCAGGGTTGTCCCCGAAGGTTGTGTGTACAGAGAAAGATGGGCAGTGAAGCTTCACACATGAGAAGCAGAACAAGATTCCAAGGTCTTTCTCCAACCACATTACTCACTCATCTGCTTTATTCAATTCTATTTATACAAAAGGTTTACTGAGTTAAAGGGCAGTCTGTATCTTTGGGGATTAAGAGCTATACAAATAATATCTAATGGAAGACTCAATTGGCAGATGTCCTGACAGTGTTATTTTCACTTATAGGATTAAGATCTGCCACTAGGAAGATTGAATCACTCTTACCATGTACTGATTTTTAAATGCCTTCTTTACAAAAATAATAGTCACTATACTAAGACAGGCTTGGTAGTACCTAGTAACAAAAAATACAAATACCTTTCTATTCCTATTATGGTCCCAGTCAAAGAGCAAGTATGATAAATCAAGGCACCACTGATGGTAGTACTCGTTTTGTTTATCACCCAATGAAGAACCAAGTCTTTCTTTATCTGAGGACTTCTGCTTATTATGGTTATTATTTCAAAACATTTCTAAATACAGAGTAAAGTACATCTTAATAACTATGTATTACCTGGCTGGCTTCATTATCCAATATATTCATTTCTTCAAAAAAGAAGTTCTCAAAAGAATTAAGATTACTTTTCTATGAAATAAGAGAAGTAAATGATGAGGAAGTTAGTATAAGTACTATGTTCTCCTTGTACTGGTTAACATTTTACTAAAATATATCTAAACCACTAAATAGGAAGTCTCAGTATAACCATTTGTGTTTCTTCCCAAAAGGTTATGTTATTGTTGATTACTATGTCTTTAACATATCATTTTTTAAATTGAGAGGTAACTGGAGAATAAATCTAGAGATTTTTTTATTTTAAAAATGAAAAAAGAAACCAGAATTTCAAAAACAAGATAATAGAGTAACATAATTAACACGTTGCATACTGTTATCTTCAGGGTAGTTACTCAGAGTACAAGATATAGGCATGAGATATTGTACAAACAATATAAATATATATAAAAATATAGTTATATGACTATTTTCTCTTAGTTCATTGAAAAGAAATGTTTGTGCTAAAGTCTAGATATTTTGGACTACTTAAGATACTGCCAATTCTCAACAAATGCACAAAAAATACTAAAATATCTCTTTTCTTGTTATATTAAACAGTTTAACATTTGGAAAATCAATGTAAATCACCATATTAATAAGGATGACAATCTTATGATTATCCCTAGAGATGAAGGAAAATCATTTGGAAAAATTAAATACCGAATTATCATATCAACCCTAAGCAGTAGAAATAAGAGAAAGATTCTTTAATTTCACAAAATCCCTGCAGCAAAATCTATAGATAACGTCATGTTTATGTTTGAAAGAATGAATGATTTCTCCCTAAGATTTGGAACATCAACTCAATGTTATATCAGAAGTGTGAGCCAGTGCAGTAAGGCATATAGAAAAGGAAACAGATTGGAAAGACAGAAGTAAAACTGTTTTCATTTTCAGACTATGTAATTGTATTTGCAGAAAATGCTAAGGAACCTACTAAAAACTTCTTAGAACCAAAGTGATCAAGAACACAGGATACAATAACACAGAGAGATTAAGTAATAAACCATGGTTACAATTACAGTTAGGAACTGAAAGAACCAGGATTCAAACCCAGGAAATCTGGTCCTGGAGACTTTCTCTTACCGTACAGTACTTATAAGGTAATTTAAAAACCAAGTTGTTCCCTCCTCTTCCCGGTATTGACATGCACAATAGCCAATATATGGCATCAACCAAGGTATCCATTAGAAGATGAATGAATAAATAAAATGTGGTACATATATCCAGTGAAATATTATTCACCCTAAGAAAGAATGCTATTCTGTAATTTATGATAAAAAGATGGAACTGGCAGTTATCACATTAAATGAAATAATCCAGGCACAGAAAGACAAGTACCACATGTTCTCACTCATATGTAGAAACTAAAACATTTGCTCTCAAATAAGAGAGTAGAATAGTGGTTATTAGATGTAAGAAGGATGGGGTGAGGAAGGATAGAAAGATTAAATAATGGGTGTTACAGTCAGGAGGAGTAAGTTCATGTTCTATAGCACAGTAAGATAACTATGACTTGCAATACACTATTATATATTTTATTAAAACTAAAAGAAAAAGCTTATCTTCTCTTTGAATGCTCCAAACACAAAGCAATGATAACCATACAAGACAATAAAATGCTAATTACCTGATTTGACCCTTACATATCATATATATGTATTGAATGGTCACACTACAGCCCATAAATATGTACAACTGTGTGTCATTTAAATAGAAAAAATCAAAACTCAAAAACATCAAGATACATAAAAGCCCTGGAATGAACAGCTTTCCTCTGACATGCTATTCTGCATGCCGTTTTGACTTTGGAGCCAGGTGACCTTGGACTGAATACACATCACCTCCCTTAAACTGCAAGTGTTAGGTATTTTGCCCCAGCCATGGGAAAGTGGCTATTATATATGGTAACACCAAACGTCATTTTTCTTCCTCTATTTAATTATCATTAGCTTCACTCTAAATTGTGATGAAGAGGAATAAAAAAACAAGGTGTAAATCCATAATCCTAATTCTGCATAGAAAAAAAACATGACCACTGACTAATACTGAAAAGCCAAAGTTGTAGATGTAATTCTTATAGACCAGCACATTTTACACTTAAGTATGTGCCAGATATATGTTCTCTAGTTAGCCCCAACACCAATAAATGACAAATATTCAAGTTTAATACTAGAAAAAAAAACTTGAAAGAGTACTGATGACGCATCAGGAGCATCAATATTCAATACGAAGGTACATAATATGCTCACTGATAAATTCAGAAACAGAATTAAAAACCAGTGTAGGCTTTGAAAGTAGGGCTTTAATGCCCAATTAGACACAAACTAAAGTAAAATCTCTCATCATTTATGTCTTCATAGGAGAAACTCAGGGTTATCATTAGGGATTTTATACACAGAATTTTAAGTAGTTATACTTTTTTAAAAAAGATTTTATTTAAAGAGAAACAAAAGCATGTAAAGGGTAGAGATAATACAGAATTCCAAAAAAAAGATAAACAATAAGAAATCACTAGTTAATAAATTACATATTATCCTCTTAGAAATAGTTGTTCAAGTTACAAAATTAAAGCATACAAAGTAGTCAGAGTGTGAATAGCTACGCATGCATGAATCTCTACATGTATCTCTATCCTTTCTGTATTAGAGGGAAAAACAAAACTTAGCAAGACAAAATAAAACAAATTCCTATAAAAACATGAAACCAAAAAGTCGTATAAAACCACAGTACAAGGTGATCTACAATGATTATTGTGTTCTTATTATTTTCAATAGAATGTCTATATCCTCAGGCATAATTGAATATAACAGTATAAGTGAATATAGCAGTAAATAAAAATATTAGTAAAATAAAACATTATAGACAGTATAAAACATCAAAGGCACGTAATAATCAAACCAGAGTGGATATTATAGGGGATCTTGTCATCTTAAGTGCAGTTGCCTATACTCTCAGACTTGATGCTATCAATCACAACAGCTTTGAATAAAATCTATCAATACAAAACAGCAATCCAACAAACCAGATTCGATTATGACCAGTCATGGTAAAACTGTGTAGGTTTTACAGAGATTTAGATTAAGTTAATAGGAAATTAAGGATGATTACTGTACTATATCCTGTTATTTTTGGGATTACTGTCTGTGCCCTCAAATCTAGTACAAATAGAATGACTGGAACAGAATATAATATATCTAAGCAGAATAGTGTGAGTAATGTGTGTTTTAAATCCTGATGTACTATTAACAGTATAGCGTATCAAGGCCATCTATGTTAGAGTTTCTAGTTATCCTTCTCTGCCTCATTTCTGCTATGCTACTTTTCTGCCTTTGTTTAGTTTTCTCCTTCATTCTACTGCCTGCCCTACTCATTGAGGTCTTTCTGCCACTGTTCCTAAAATCCTGGTATTTTTTTTTCTCTCTCTCTAGAATGTCCTTCAGCATTCTCTGCAGGGTTGGATTGGTGGTCACAAACTCCCCCAGTTCCTCTTTGTCATGGAAGCATCTTGTTTCTCCATTAATTTCTAGTGACAGTTTTGCACCATTAATTTCTAGTGACAGTTTTGCAGGGTACATCAATCTGGGCTGGAGGCCACCTTTCTTCAGGACTTAGAAGACTTCACTCCAAACTCTTCTTGGGCTGATGGTCTGTGTTGAGAAGTCAGCCGTGATTCTAATGGGCTTACCTTTATAGGTAATCTGTTTATTTTCTCTGATGGCTTTTAATATTCTGTTTTTATATTGAATTTCTGGTATCTTGATTATTATATGTCTGGATGTAGATCTGTTTTGGTTGTAGGTGGCTGGAGTTCTGTATGCCTCACACAACCGAATATCATTTTCTTTTCCCATGCTTGGGAAGTTTTCCTTAATTATTTCTGTGAATAGCCTTTGTAATTCGCCTGTATGTATTCCTGCTTCTTCGTTCACGTTTCTTATTCTTAAATTGTAGATTCTCTTGTCATCTTCTAGCCTTTGTATTGTTACCGCCTGTTTCCTTGTTATTTTTAAGAGATCATTCCTTTCATGATCACACATCGCAAACTTGTCTTCAAGTTTTGATAGTTTATCCTTAGTTTCTTTTAAGGCGTTTTGCCAGCTTTCAATGGAGTTTTTAATTTCCTGGTAATCTCTTTGAATCTGCTTCATGTATTCTATATTTTCTTTATATTCTTTATCAAATGTTTCTCTCCTTTTTTTGTGTTCCTCCCTTCTTCTGTCTGTATCATCCTGAGATGCTTCCTGAAAGCATTTGTTTTATTGTTGTACTCATATCTTGCTTTACCTGATTTAATATTTCAGTTTTGAGCTCATCTACAAGGTCCCGAAGATATGTCTTAATGTCCATTGAAGGCATGTCTGATGTTGCGTGTTTGCCGCCCTCAGTCTCCCTTGTTTTTCCTTCTCCTGGATCAGGGCTCTCAGGGTTCTGGGCTGGGGGCCTCCTCCTGCCTCTCTCTCCTGTCATGGTCCTGGCTTCCTCCACACAGGTTACAGTGCAGGTCCCAGCCCCTTTCCCTGTTGGCCATGTTTCCTCCGAAGCATGCTGGCAAGGGAATTCTGCCCTTTCCCACCTGCTCTTGTCACTGAGGTGTAAGCAGGCTGCGTATTCCTGCCCCTCCCCACCGGGCCAGCCAAACTTCAGGGGCATCACCTGGTCAATGCGTGCTAGGCACAGGGAATCGATTTGGGACATCTCACTGGGTCCCGGCCAGGGGCACAGCCCAGTCCAAGCAAATTGCACGAATCTGCTCTGGGGAGGGAGCAACCAACCGAAGTCACTGTCACTACCAGTTCAGGCTCCTTCTGCCCCATTCCAACATGTTGCCCATTTGGTTGTGCCCTTCCTGTGTGTGGGGGGGTCTCACTCCCAGCACTGAATGTGGATCAATGAAGGTTCCTCCACCAGCTCTGCTCTCCCCTCTCCGTTGGGCTTACCAACCCCCGACTTCAGCACTGCCGTTCTTCCTGGGAGTGGTGGCGGTAACGAGTTTGGGCGGCTCTGCCTGCTGGCGTGGATTCAAGCTGGTGCAAACTTGGTGAGTCACCGCAAAAACATTGTGTCCCTTTAGTTTTTAGCTGTTTCAGTTGTAGTCCCAAAGTATTTGACGAGCTTTTTTAAGTTTTAATTTCTTCCTGTGTCAAGAGGATCCGTCTCCCTCTGTCTGGGTCTCTCCAGGGTGTTTTATTCTGGCATATGAATTGTTTCTCCAGGGAGGCTTTGTATTCTGTTGCTCACTGATCAGCCATCTTGTCTTCCTAAGTAATTATACTTAAAGTTGCCTGTATCATTAATAATAAATAGGATATCTAGCATTGCTAAATTCTCAAACATTTATTGAATCTACTAATACTGAAACCTGAAATATAGCAGTCCACAAACACTGGACACCAACTTATAGGCCAATAGAAACATCAGGAGCCCGAGGTAGCTTCACCATAAGCCAAATCAAGGTTACAATAAACAAAGTACAGGTTGGACATCCCTCCTCTGAAAACAAAAAACCCCAAATGCTCCAAAATTTGAAACATTCTGAATTCTGACATGACATATCAGCAGAAAATTCTATACCATGAAGCTTGGTTTCATGCACAGAACAATTTAAAATACTACATAAAATTGAGCTTCTGCACTGCAAAGGAAACAACCGAGTGAATGAGAAAAGCTTTTGCCAGCTATGCCTCAAATAGGACTAACATCTAAACTACACAAAGAACTCAAAATCAGACCCCTCCCAAATAAAAGATCCAATCAAAAAATTAGTAACTGAAAGGAATACATGCTTTTCAGAAGAAGTACAAATGGCCAATGAATAAATGAAAAAATGTTTAACATCTCTGGCCATTAGATAAATGCAAATTAAAATACACTGAGATCCCATCTTACTTCAGAAAGAAGGGCTATTATCAAGAAATCAGTTGACAACAAGGCTGGGGCAGGAGGTGGAAAAGAACCCTTCTACATTGTTGGTGTAAATGTGAACTAGTATAACCACTATGGAAATCACTATAGCTATGCCTCAAAAGACTAAAAATAGAAATTCTGTTCAACCCTGCTATTGCTCTTTTAGGTATTTTTTCTGAAAGAGTTTAAAGACTTGATACAGTGATACCTGTGTACCCAGGTTTATAGCAAGTCATAATAGCTAAATCATGGAAGTGGCCTATGTGTTCATCAACAGATGAATAGATAAAGAATATGTGATATTTATATACAACAGAATGCTACTCTGCCATAAAGAATAAAATTCAGTCATTTGTAGTAAAGTGGAAGCACCATGAGATCATAATGATTATCCATCAAAAGTCTACCTTTTGTAGCCCATAAACATGAATACAAGATGAATGTCACAACATTGTGTTTGTGGTATATTTATAGCTGACTTATGGTGCTACGGAAGGTAATGCTGCCTAGTATTGTAAAAGATAGCATAGTGTAGTAAAAAAATTGAATGTGCCATTTGTGATAACTGGATCTCAGGTTTTCATTAAATATCTAAGATATACAACTAAAAAGTGAATTAACAAGGCTGTTAATGTTGAGATACCTGACATACTTAAGATGCTAAACAAAAGAGCCTGATTGTTCTCTCTCTCTCTCTCTCTCATACACAATGTTAATAGCTGAAGTTCTTTATATGCTTGACATAATTTAGCTCAAGCTTGACATAATTTAGCTCAAGCTTGACATAATTTAGCTCATTACTTACTAGTCATATGAATTTAGCCAAGTTATCTAATTTCTGTTCTTCAAACTTCCTATCTATATAATAGAAATAATAACAGAACTCCCTCCATGCAGTTGTTATGAAGATTAAATGATTAAATATACTTCAAATGCTTATACCAGAGCTGGGCAGATAGTAAACCCTACATACGTGCTTGCTAACATTATTATCCCTGTTACATTAGTTGTTACCTCATAATATTCACTCTCAAAATAAACTAAGCAGTATAAGTGACTATCTTCATTGTATTAGATCTCTGCCTCTGCTGCCATAACAAAATAGTATAAATTTAGTGGTTTACAACAACACAAATTTATTCTCTCACAGGTCTGGAAACCAGAAATGCAAAATTAGTTTTGCTGGCCTAAAATCAAAGGTGTCAGAAGGGCTTCACTCCATCTAGGGAAGAATCTGTTCGTCCTTAATTCTTAAAGGTTCTGGAAGCTACCAGCATTCCTTGCAGCTACATCACTCCAATCTTTGCCCATATAGTTACACTGCTTCCTCCTCATTTGTGTTTCCCTCTGCCTCTCTCTTATAAGGACATTTGTGATTGGTCAACCCAGATATCCAGGACAATCTCCCCATGTGAAGATCCTTAACTTAATGATATCTGCAAACACCCTTTTACTATATGAGGTAATATTTACAGGTACTAGGGATTTGGATCTTATATACTTGGGTGATCATAACTCATCACTGGGACAGATTAATTTAGTGTGGAAATCACAACATAAACACTTGTTTTTAAATGATATTTAGCTCTATCTATAATAGGCCCATTATTATACAGCAACCATATTCCTAAGCACAATTCATTCACCTGAAAGTAGGTCCCCAAATTGTGAGCATAGAATCTACAATGAAGTATAACACTATAATGGTAACACGCAAAGTCAAACCTATAAAATTATGACAGTTGCCACAAACTTTGGGGAGGGAAACCATTCTTAGAAACAGAGTAGACCTTCTTATGAGTCAAATAAAATAACTTTTTAAGACCATTAGGAGAAATCAAGGGACTTGGAAGAAACTAGATTTGATGATGAAAATTATGACTAATGTATCTTACAGAGTTGTGAGTAAATAAGTTTTCACATAATGCCATAGCTAGATAATTACCATATACAACAGCTCAATAAATTGTACTCAAAATTATTATGTAATAATAATAGTACCTCCAATACAACTCAGTCTTCTGTTTAAACAGAAATATTGCCTAATATTCAACTTCTTTATTTTCCAGAGTAGGAGAGTTACCCCTTTGAGGGTTGTGATATTATGAGGGAAAGGCATTATACAGAAAAAGTGAAGAAAATATTCCAGTCTGTTATTCCTTGATGCAGATTCATCCTTGGGGAAATACAAAAGAAGAATTAAGAAAGGATATTGTAAGCTAGCAAAAGAAAGGAAGTAGGGCCCAAAGAGTTCAATGTGTGACTAGGAGGGTTAACATACAGTACTTGAGGTTTGGGGCAACAGGAAGAAAAACCGAGAATTTAAGACTACAAAATGTAGTGTAATGAATTCATTGTTTACAAGAATTTATTAAATGATCAGAACTTTGCACTTTGGAGAAATGAAGGCAGAGAAGGAGTTATAACAAGGGCAGTACGATTGAGAAGAATAGAGGCAAGGCCAACACAAACCAGCTTACCTCTATATCCCTGAACATAAGCACTGGAACAGACAAAACAGGGAAAGCTGAAACCTGAAAACTCAAGGAAGTATGTATTTAGTGAAACTAAAACACTGCAGCAACTCTTAAGACATGGATGTGTTGTTTCCCTCCGTAGTCCTAGCAGTTAGCCTAATACCTGGTATGTCACCCACAAATCAGGGTTGAATGAAGTCATTCAACAGTAAAAATATTGGCAGTAAGTGAGAAGTCAAAGGAAGAGGTTCCTTTCTCTAACTGCATGGTTCTGTCTATAGTCTCACTTTTATCCAAACCATCTTCCCCATTGCTGATGGGCTCTTCCTAAATGGCAAAGCTGGTCATGGTATTCTTGAAGTGCTTTAAACTCCATGGCTGCCACTGTACAGTATAAGTCTCTTAACCTGGCAGACCAAGTCTTTTGTGATCTGATACCTTGCTGCTGTGGTTCTCCTATTCATGCTATGTTGATCCTGCAGGGCTGATGAAGTTCCCCACATATGTCCTTTCTCACTCCCAGGTGCCCTACTTCTGTGCACACTGCTCCCTGTCTGCTTGAGGCGCCCCTCCTTATCTTTCAGTCATTACCTCAAATATAATTTTCTCCAGAAAATTTTCCTAACATTTCTTTGCAGAATTAAGTGATCCCTCCTCTGAGTTTTCAAAACCATATGTTCACGTACCTATTATGGTCCTAATTAAGTCATTAATGTTTCCATGTCTTCCTTTTGATACCTCAGATTGGATTCTGTTATTTTAACATCCCCAGTCAACTGAATGGGATATGAAAATTTTTAAAAACAATGATTGTTGAAGAAATGAATAGATTGTAAAGCCAAAAAAAAATCAACAAACAAAAGAACTAAGCTCAGGTGCATCACAACAAGATGCTCAAAGCCAGTGAGAAATTAGTAAGATCATCTCTGTAATTAGAAGATTTTGTCATGGTTGTCAGCTCTAATACTACACTCCAATTGTTCCTTTCTATCATGATCAGAGACAGGATTTTGGGCTGGATATACCACAGGCCTAATTCAAAATGATATTCCCTATCTTATATTATTCCCAACCACTTTTATATTTACTTTGCCTTTGATAAACCAATTTCATTTTTATGTGCTTTAAGGTCTTTTGTGAAGTAACTTTTATTGCAACATATTCCAAAAGCCCAGTTCTTCCCTCTTACTCTATTCTTATTTCTTTCTCTCTTACTTAGTTGAATGGAAAATTACAGAGCCAAACCAAGGATAAGAATAATGAGCCTGAACTTACTGAACATTCATGAGGAAGTTATTATATTTCTTATGTCTCAACTTTCTCTTCTTTCAGATAGATTCAACTCCTCTATCATAAAAAAGAATAAAACGTAAAAATTTCACAGTACTTATTACATATATTCAGGTAATATCCCATCTATTTCTGTAATTATTTGAGGTAAGAGTTACAATTATTTCCACTATGCACAAGAAGCTGGGAGCAGAGAGTGGCAGGTGAAAAGGAATGAAGATTACAGTTAAAGGGTGGCAGAGGAAAGGCTGGACCCTGTGCATTCTGGCACAAGTGTCCCTGCTGCAACCTTCCTCCACCTCTTTGCAGAGGAAAAGTGAAAGCTATGCTGTACCAAACAAAACCCCAGCATATTAAAGTATAAAAGAGCTTACAATTATATTTCTTTTCAGATAAATGCAATACTTATTTGTAATTGAACACAAAAGTAGGGGGAAGAAAGAAGACCATGAATGGTAGACTTTCAGACATGAAACAGTGTTCTGTGTTTCATTCCAAATACATTTTATAGCCAAGACTAAACCATTCATACTTTATAGTTAAAACAAGGAGGATGTCTTATGATTTTAGCCAGTAAGTAGGTGGATAAATCCTCTGCTGGTACTATAACAATAATAAAGATGACATTGTCACTGAATGAACATCCACTGTTGGACATGGCTCTTCTCAGGAGTGACAACCAAAGTATAGAAATAGGGCAATTGTGTTAGGTTTTTTTCCAAAGAAAAAATGGCATTTTTTGAAAAAAGCATTAAATAATTAAGCTCATATCATTCTCTACTCAAAAAAGTAGTTCAGAGGAAAACTTAAGGAACATCCATTAGGTGTAACTCATTATCTTCAAATAGTTATCAATCTCTTATGATTACATTCCCTTTTGAGTGGTGAACCATTTAGAAAGTGCTGAATAAATAATTATTGAATAAAGTAACATTGTGTTAGAGATGAACTAATAGAAATTTGGTTTTCAGATGGTTCCTTAAAAAGAATGGGTGCTGTAGGACAGCCATCATGTGCTCTGGAGAAGTCTACTGTCTTAGAGAACTTACTTCTCAGGTCTCTTGAAAAGTCTCCAGTCTCATTTGTCTGTACCCTGGTTTCTACATCTTCCCACATCATAAAGAAGAGAGAAAGCTCATGTTACATTGTTTCTTTAGGCCTCTGTAAATTCCTGAGAGGTTCTCTCTTCTGTCAGGAAAAGTTGCCCTGGCAACCATATTTACACACTCAATTCCCTCCCCTTCTAAAATTGATTCACTGCTTGATATAAAAATTAATGTCCACTGAATTGCCAAAACTTACAAGTTGATCAGTCTAACAGACCCTCAAAATTTTAGACTCTGGTCTCTGCCCCAAATCTGCCTTTTAAAGAGTCTGTTCATTTTCTCTAGGAATATCAATATAACAATATTTAGTTCTAATATTTTAGAACACACTTAATATGTAGTCTGCATGTTTCTGGTTACAGCTAGAGAAAAGAGTAGTCTCCCAAGGGCACCTGGTCAATATTAGTTAAGAAGATAAGAATAAAGAGGTATATTACTTCTGAGTAAGCAAGTAAGCTATGATAAAGCACTGGAAAAGAAGAGTTAAGGACCAAAACAAAAAGTCTAGTTTACAAATGATGAGTCAGGGCTAAAGCTCTGAGTGTTCAAAGGTCAGCACTCGGTTAACAGTTATCCAGAATGGATTTTCACTAATTTGTTCACCAAATATTTATTAAGCAATTATTAGTACTTGACGTTGGAAGTAGAGTAGTGAATAAGCCAGACACAGACCCTGTCTCATAAAGTTTAAAGTCAAATAGTTGGATAGTGAACTAATGTTGACTTTAACACTATGATTTCCTTTAAGAGCTAGAACTGGATTTAAGGAGGGATGGTACAGGGATTTGCAGACTAAGCCAAAGTCAAGAAGACTTCCTTAGGTTAGGTAAATCTAGCAGTCTTTGAAACAAACAGTAGTCTTTTAAAAATATTTTTACCTTTAATCATAGTGACACACAAACGAATAGATGGGGAGATAATGAAAGGTATGTTTCATCACAGACCACAAGGTTGAATTTCCTAAAAAATAGAGTGAAAGAACATAAAGGGAGGAGCTAGGCTTAAGCTCATTCAATACTATTTATTGAGCATCTGTTATGGTCCAGGAATAGTTTTAGGAATTGAAGCTATGTGTATGAAAGAGACAACATTCCTAGAAATTACAACAATGTGGTTTATGTTATAATAATATGGTAAAGTACAAAGGAAGATCAGAGAGGAAGGGTAGTAATTCATAAAAAGCAAATGCTTGTGAGAGGTACTGCTTGCATGGAGCCTTAAAAAAACAAACTGTTTTAAGCTAGTAGATGTTTGGGTGACTTGTTATGAAGCAATAGATTACGATAGTGCCTTATGGAGGTTATATACCACAGCACAAATAGATTATGGAGAACACCTTGTTGTTTAAATAGACTTTGCTTCATGAAATATGCTGAAAATCTCTTAATATTTTTAATCTCACATAGACTTGGGTTTATTTCGTACACATTGGAAATAGAAAATAAAAAAAAACCACTCAGAATGAGAAGGAGATAGGTAATGGGAAGAGGCTACACAATCTCAGTCTTGTCTGATTTCCTCTTGTTTTCAGGGGACTTGGTCAAGTGGACAGTTAGTGCGCTGTTGCTTAGTATTTGGTTAAATTGTTAGCCAGGGAGTCTAGAAATGGGAGGAGCAAGAGAGTAAGTAAAAATTGTTTTGAGAGAGCAATAGCTATGAAAACCAGATAAATTTAATGCTTTTGTCAGTTCCAAGTAGTGAGGTAAAGCCAAAAAGGAGAGAAAATTAAGTTTTCTGCCTTTGATGATCCATGTGGGTAGATGAAGGGATAGAGCAAGCAACACAGGCAACAACAGAACATGAATATTCCAGACAACTGTGGTAAACAGGGCCCCATGGTTCAAAGCTGCTGGGTAGCACATAGTTTGAGGGCAAAAGGGTGGCATTGGCCTGCTTAAAAGACCCTAGGTCAGAGCAGAGAAGTTGTAGAATACCTGTTTAACTTCAATTCTGCTTCAAGAAGTTGCAAAATGGTCTCCCTAGTTTCCCTGGAGCAAATGGGTACATCTAACTACAAAAGGAATAGAAATGAATTCATATTTTACTTACATTGGGAGTAAAACAGCATCAGAGCTGTAACTCTATCCAGTAACACTCTTGAACTATGACAAGATGTTTCCAGACCTCATTCTGAATAAATAATTCCTTCCTTCTTAATTATCTTATACTGCTTGGGTTATCTACTTAAAATGAAAATATTTCCCTCTTGCCCTTCATTTCACCAGACCCAAGGGTTGCAAAATGAGAAAGACATAGGAAAATAATGACAGCAAGGACTCTGGGTCACTTGAACCAAAATAAAGGCTATGCATGAAATGCTTTCCCAGCTTTAGGAAGTAGCAATGATTATTTTTAGGCATAACTGGTTATAGTTTGTGAGGTCCACTACAAAATGAAAATGCAGGACTCCTTGTTTAAAAATTATGAAGACTTCATGACAGCAACAACAGAGTATTAAGCCAAGCACGGGGTCCTTCCGCACAAATTGCATGGCCATGAAGCTGGCCCTGCTGTCAAAGATGGTACACATGGTCCTATATAAGAGCTTCAGAGTCACAGCTGGATCTAAACCCCATCTCTGGCACTCATTAACTATATGACCCTAGACCTAGGCAATTTATTTCACATCTTCATGTTTCCAAGAGTCTATATAGTTAGACTCTAGTATAGTGAGGATTAAGTGGAATCATGAATAGGACATATACAACATGATTAGCATAATGCCTAGCACATAGTAAGCATTCAATAAATGGTAACTATTCTATTACTATTCAGTGTAACAATGTATACATAGTTCATAAGTGGTAAGTTTAAATGAACTGGTGAATTGCTGTTAAAGATATGAAAGAGAATATTTTAGAACAAAATAATGAAGCAGGTAAGGAAGACAAAATCTTTGTTTCTTTTTCTACTCCCTTTCCTATTTCTTTTCTTCCTCTCACTGTCAGATATACAAAGGGCGAACTGCATGTTATCTCTATTTCTTAGCTGTATTTCATGCTACAATCCTCTTTTCTTTAGCTTTTAATACCCGCCTCCCTGCACAATAGAAGTGATCACTTCCTAAAAGTTGCCAATGACCTCCTGTTTAATAAATATAATGGGCATTTCCCAAGTTTTCTGTAGAATCTCAAACTACTGACCAATGTCTCCAGCTTGAGCTCCTTGCCTCTCTTGATTCCTGCGGGCCTGCCCTCTTGTGGTTAACAGCATGTTTAAATGGCCAGGCATCCACCAGAGACATCATAAATGGTGGTAAATAGGATGCCAGTGTTAGATAAATAAACTAGTTCTTTTATTTCTCTGATATTCCTTGTTTTCTACCACAGTAATCCCCTTCTTCTCCCTTTCTCTTCAAATGTAGCTAAACTGTAAGCTTTGATTTTTGGTCTTCTATTTCTATGTTGCTACCACTGGTAAACTCAGCGAACCTTAAGGCTTCTGTGATTAACTTCTTTGTATAACATTCTTTGATTTCCCCTTAAACACTAGCCCCTCAGTTCCAAACACTTACAGGGCATGTCCACTGAGAAGTTTCAGTATCTTATTAAGATAGCATTTAGCTTCTCATCCCTTAAACTGGCTTTCCTTTCTACTTACCCTATTTTTGATAGGATGTTCATCTGTGTGTCTTATTTTTTGCTAATCCTTTACCACAAGTGAAAACTATATTTGATGCTAGCTTATCTCTAGTTACTCAATCACTCACAAAGTCTTGTTTATTTTTCCATTATAATACTTACTGGACTCGTCTCTTATTTCCATTGTTACCCTATTTCAATTCCTTAACCTTTCACACTAAGACCATTTAAATAACCTACAAATTGGTTGTAGAATTCTCTTTCTCTCCCTACTAAACTCTACTCTCCATATTTCTGTTGAGAATCTTCATGACCCCATACTTCCTTTAACCAAAATTTGTTACTTTCTATCATCTACAGGATATAACCCCAACTTTTTGTTTGGTGATCAATGTCTGCTATAATCTGACTTCAGGAAACTCTTCCAATTTTATGACTTCTCAACTTAAACCTTCTGATCTTGCCAGACCGACCTCATCATTTGGCACCTGAAACTTTCTTTTATTCTGGCCTTCATGTCATGATTTCCTGTCTGAAATTTCTGTCCATCTTCCTTCCAACAGAATTCACCATGGCTCTGAAAAAGCTTTTCTTGGTAATCACAGTTCATAATGATCATGTTATTTCTCAACTCCTATAATACTACATGGTTAGCACTTCAAAAATGTATTAGTGCTGGGGCCAGGGATTTAGCTCAGTGGCATAAGCGCCTTCCTGGTAAGTGTGAGGTCATGAGTTTGATCCTCAGTACCAAAAAAAAGTATTAGTGCTCTACATTTGTGATTTCATTTAGTCCTTGCAACTATGTGAGATAGGTAGCATTATTATAGATGAAGAAATTGAGGTCAAATAACTTGTCCCAATCATGTAGCAAGTGACTGGTAGAACTGGAATCCAAATTCTTGTTAAACTGGGAATAACCTCCATAGTATACCATCTCTTTCATTTCCCTGTCTCCCTCAAAGCACAAATCCAGCACAGTATTTGCACACAAGCAGATGTTCAGTAAATATGTTGATTAATAAGACTGCCTAACTACAACCCATGATCTTCTAGTACTCATAGACTTGTCAGTCTCACCGGAGCATGTTAGGCACCTATGTCACCTTTTTACATGGCTTCATCTATAATACAGTTCAAAACAGGAGATTTGCCAAACACTCACCTCAGTTAATCCTAAAAATAAATTCTGGTATAAGTAAAGCTAAAATACTTTTATCTGATTCAAACATTAGGTGATTTCAAGGGATGAAGTCTATTTTACTTCTTTTGGTTCCATCCTTGTTGTGCTTCTAATAATCATGAAGTAAAAATAGGCTGGCTAGTTGACAGCTTATGAGGTAAAACGGACTATTTAGAGTTCTAGGGATAGATATTGAGACACCAGAATAGAATTTTCTTTCCTCTGGCAAGACCTCAGTAAAAGAAACCATATAAAGTTAACAGTAGGTGGAAACTGGATCAAGAGAAGAGGATAATAGTAAGGAGGGATGGAACAAAAAGGAGGTGGCACTGGAAATAATCTCTTGCTCTGACCTACCGCACAGTCCAATCCTTTCTTAATTCAGATCCCTCTTTCATCTGATCTTATTATTAATTTCTCTAGGTCTCACAGATATGACATCCAACATTGTTCCTCTATGACCAGCCCTTTTTCTCCCCATGGTTTAGATCTGCCCTCTTAGGATGCTGCCTGCAGTGCCAAACGTTATGGACAGGTTTTAGGTCCTGCAACCTTGGAGCTACTGTAAAATGCCTTGTTTTTAACCTCCACTTGTTGGCTGCTTTCTTGGAAAGATATGAATGAGGCCCAGGTAGGTACAGTGGGGATAGAATAAGGGAGAAAAAAAGATAAGAAAAATGCCACTGGAAAATTGTGATGAATGAGAAGTTCTAGATAACTTTTTGAAAGTTGCCTTGTAGAGAAAGGAAAAATGCCACAGCTGCAATTTTAAAGTCATTCTCTTTAAGTAGCTGCATTCACTTTGTTTTCTTGGCTTTGGTTTTCCTTCCTGTTCTTTCCATCATCTTGCAAGGCAAGCTCCTATTTTCATCCTTCCACATTTTGCTAAAATGTGTTTTCCCCTGATCTTTTACAGTTAATTGTTTTCTCTTCTGTTTCCACTTTTTTTTTTTTTCATCTCCAAGACATAGCAGAGCATCTGGCATACACCAAGTATTTGTTGTTGTGGATAAAAGACATCAAGAGCAACATGGAAGTGCAATTTGCTCTTCACTTGCAAAAATCAATTTGGTTTCTGGTACTTTTCCTGTGTAACCACATTTTCGCTTGGTTTTGAGGAAACGACTTTAGACTCATAAAAAAAGCTCTATTGGTATCACTGGTTCAGTAACTGATTTTTCAACCTCACTGGTGATAGAAACATTTCCCCCTCCACACTAAAACTCTTAGGGCAAGCTTAATAGCAGTGGTACATTCCCCATCCTACCATTTCTATTGCAGTGAAAACTAAATTACACTGTGAGCCTAAAGCTGCCACCCGTCTTAGTGAACTGGGGGAGGGGGAATAATTAAAAGACGACACTTCTGCGGAAGACCTCCGCCAGGGAAGGGGAAGGAAGATTAATTTAAACCTTGCCTTAGAAGAAATCTGTTAGAAACTCACGTAAAACAGCTGCTTCCTCTGTACATGACAGACCCGATCCAGGTGTTCAGCAATGACCTTTTCCCATGGGGTACGGATCATCACCCAGCACAGAAAAAGAAGGGGCCGGTGCCTTTCTCGAGCATCACTCCTTCTCATGCCTTGGGGCCTGCTTTCTCGTAAGCGGACGGTCCTCTCCCAGCACCAACCCCGTTCCCTCTGCTGGTGCCACCACGCACCAGTCTTGCAGTCTTCCCGCAGGGAGATCCCTAGGCTCTACTCGGGGTCAGAAGTGCCGGCTGCTGGGCTGTCAGGCCGAGCCTGAGGAGGGGGCGCCGCGCTCAGGCCCCATCGCCAGCAGTGTCTCCCCGTACTCTGCGGGGCAGCGGAGGAGACGCAGGCCTCGCGAGGCCACGGGCAGCCGAGGCAGGCCTCTGTGCGCGGCGGGGCTCCCCGCCTCCGAAGGCACGCGAGTGCCGGGACTTCAGCCGCTTCCCCTCAGCCTCCTGCAAACCACGGCCCCACAGCTCGCTGCAGCCCTCAGCGCCTTCCGGGACCCCGGCGCGCCAGTCGTCGGCCGGGACTGCTGGGTCAGGCTGCCCCCCTGCCGGTGGGTGTCCACGGCAGTGCTCCGCCTCGCGCGGCCCAGCCCGGCGGCTGCTCTAGCCACAACGTGACAGCTGGGTGCCCAAAGGGTTAAGCCGGCAGCCCGGCGCCTGGCGTCCCCCGCTCGCTGCCTGCCTGCCGCCAGTCAGCCCCAGCGCGCACGCGCCCGCCCGTTACCTGCGGTGGCCCTCGCGCTCCTCCTCCACCTGGCCGCTCTCTCCCGGGGGCCGCCCCTCAGCCCGCCCCCTCTGCTCCGCGCCGCGCACCCTGCAGGCTACTCCTTTGCGGCCCTGGGAGGAGGGGCGTGGGCGATTAACATATATTAGCATACAAGCACTTGTCACGTGGTCTCTCCAGCCAATGATCACTCTGGAAAGGCGGGGATTGGGCTGGACACGCCTCTGTGCTGCTCCCTGCCTGAACCGGTGGCCATGGCAACGGCGGGGCGGGCTGGGGGAGTAGGGAGGTGCTGCAGCCCAGTAGCCCCCGGGGAATATCTGCCCTACCTGAGCTTCGCGTGGCAACACAGTACTTTTCCCACTTCACTTAGGGAAAGGGCTGAATTTGGAACAACCAGTAATATTGAGATTCGGCACTTACTGAGTAGTACTTAACCACGTGCCTAACACTTCTGCAAAATGTGATTCTCCGGGTAACCCTCCGATGTCTGTACTATTAACTCACTTGACAGTAGGGAGAAAAGTGGAGGCTCAGAGCGGTTAGGTCACTCATCCGTCATGCAGCCACACTATACTGCAAAAGTGGAGCTAGATCTGAACGCTTTTCTGTTCCTTAGCCCCAGGACTCTTCTGAGTTATTTTCTCCAGTAGAGGTCCTCCAACACTTCCTCACAATTGTAGATATACAAGTGGTTGAGAAAATCCTCCTGTATAATCTGTACAGTGTCTGTTTTCTTACAGTGACCTTTGAGGTTAGTACAATGGTTATGTCCGTAATATTGATGAGAAACGAGACTTGAGAAGTGATGTGACCTGCCTTAGGTCAAAACCATTAAAGATAATATTTACTATGATTTAGGTATGTTCAATCTCAATGCTTAAGAAACATTTAAATTCAATTTTTTCAACACAGTGATAATACTGTGACCATTTTACAGATTAAGACACTAAAGCCTTGGCAAGTTAAGCAAATCACCCTAGGTTACACAGCTAGTATGTATCAGATTTAGGGTCTGAATCCAGTTTTATCTGGCTCCAAATGTGGTGTCATGGAGTCTCATTAGTTTAATTTAGGCTGCTCTAATAGAACTTTCAAGATGTGACTGTTTGAGCACTTAATCCTAACTCGAATAAATCTTGTGACAAGTGACATGTTAAGGTCATAGAGACTAATATTAAACGAGCACAAGTTACTAGGTTGGTAGGGGCACTGTAGAATTTGTCTCTCTCTCTTTTTTTATTCTTTGTGCACTTGATAGTTCACCTTAATGTAGAGTGTTCACACACAAAGGTCTGCATATAGACAGACTTGTTTAGCTCAGTGGTAATCTAAATGTCAAGTACTACTTATGAATCACTGGACTGAGCTATATGGCTCAAATGAAATAAACTATACAGGCATTTCACAGGTTTATCAAAGATAATTTTGAATATATGTACATTTTGTCTTACTAGACTGACTTAAAACCCAATTTCTTCCTAAACTGTATTTGATATCTCAGAGTATAAGCATAGAAGGAGATATACTTAAATTAATATCTTAGCTGCTGATTGGCTGTGTGAATTTAGGCAAATTACATAACACCTGTATACCTAAATTTCCTTACTTGTAAAATAGGATTGTTATGAGAATTACAAAAAACATTTAGTATAGGCCCTGGTCCAGGGTAAACCTCCATAATTGCTAGCTGTTGTCATTTATGCTATTGTCTGAGGAGCTTTCTCAGATCAGACAACCTCTGTGTACAAGCTCTCTCAAGGCTTCTTAGCTGGCTTTGGAATTCTGAATCTGCTTCCATCCTGTGGCACATTAAGCAGCCTGTTGTGCTGGTGAAGGCTTGTTATCTCTCCAAATGACATTCTCTCTTTTGGGGGCCATAAATAATTCCTGGACTCAAAGGAGCTGGTTTCTCTTGCACATCTCCTAGCACCAAATTACCGGAGTGGCTCCTTGCAGAAGGGGACTTGACAAACAGTGGAGCAATAAGTCAGCCTCCTTGAAGCACTTTTATGAGTGCCTTAATGAGGGAGATGAGCTGTCATCAGGAACTTGTCCCGTCTTTCCTGGGCACAGGAAATGAGCTCTTTGTGCTCAAAGGGTTTCCAAAGCTGAGGCGCAAAGAGTTTTCAGGAAGTGGGCTGGGGATGAGAATCTGTGACTCAGAGAGTCCCAGGGTTAAACAGCCCCATCCTGCCATTCAGCCTACAGGGTCAGATTACTCATGGTCTTATGGCAGCAATAGCACCAAAGGGTGGCTTGTCAGTGTGTGTATGTGTGAACATTCTTGTTCTCTCAGTGTGTACACGCTAAGCCTTCACCCACCAAAGATCTGCAGTGTAGAACAATGCTTAAGAGCTAAAAACCAGGTGTAAATCCTGTTTCTGCAACTCAGCTATCTGTGTGATGTTAGGGAAGTTGCTTAACCTTTTTCCATTTCAATTTCCACATCTTCAAAATGGGACTAGTATCAGTGCTTGTCCTACAAGGCTTTTGTTAGGATTAAATGAGTTGCCAGCACGAAGTGCTTAGAGCACCCTTTAGTAAGCACCAGAGATGCATTTGATAATCAAACAAAAACAGGTAAGTCCAGTACAAAGTACTTTCTGTAGAGATAACTGTGGCTTTAGGTGGGTACCCAGGACCCTCTCCCAAACACTGCTGCCCTTCCACCCTTCTGACTTGCATAGTGCCCAGGAGTAGGAAAATAAGGTCCTCGGGAGCTCTAGTTTATACCTTGTACTGCTAAACTCCTTGCTGTGTGTATGAACTTGGCCAACTTGTTAGTTTTGTTACATGTAAAGTGATTGGAACTTCTTCCTGGAGTTGTTCTG